>PVIH01023469.1:0-24754 GCA_004025045.1 Sigmodon hispidus | reverse complement strand
TGGCCTGGCTTACCACAATTGAAGCAAATAATGCCTTGATTTCTCATCTTAGCATTAGCAATGGCTTGACCTACCCAATTCTCTTCATTATGGTGTAGATAGTCAGCATTAAGTGCATATTGAATCCATTCGTCTAAGGGTGCACCCCTGATCTTTAATGGCATGATCAATTTTTTACATGTCATATTAGCATTATCGAGGGCCAAAGAGAGTATCAATTGTTTCCTAACTTCTGGAACTGACACTGCTCTATTTACAGCCTGAGTCAACCTCTGTAAAAAGTCTGTATAAGGCTCCATTGGACCTTGTTTAATCTGGGTATATAACTCAAATCTCTGTGCTGGGTCCAAAACCTTTTCCCAAGCATTTAAGGCAGCAGTACGACACAGCAACAGAGCATGGTCATCATAAGTAGCCTGAAATGATAAATCAGCAAACTGGCCATCCCCAAGGATTTGGTCCTTGGTAACATTTCCAGTTTGATCTCAAGATTCCAAGGCTTTAGCCTCTTCTCTAAACCAATTCCTCCACTGGAAGTTTTGGCCATCATTCAACACTGCGTTTGCCAAATTCTTCCAGTCATCAGGAATTACTTGATTCTGTGCTGACCATGAGTTTAAGGATTGCCTCACAAAAGATGAGTGTACACCATAGTTCACTATGGCTTCCTTTATTTGTTTTAAATCCTTCATGGGTATAGGTTCATAATTGTATCCCACATTGTCAGAAGCCCTTCCACGTGGTTGTGGTCTTTTGGCCTCTGCCACAACTGGGAATAGAGTTGGAGGGATGGGGGGTAGTCCCCTCATAGTAACCACTCTAGGTCAAGAACCTTCCCTGCAGTAGCACCATTTAAGAGGGGGCTCTGGGTTATCTTGAGCAGGTGTTGCTTCAAGATCCTTTTCTAAAACCTCCAAGCGAGCCTCATAATCTTGTAACCTAGTGGTAATGGTCTTTTCCAGTGTTTTATAGTCTTCTATAAATGATCTCTCCAACAATTTCATAGAATGGGAAATCCTCCCTGTCTCCACATCTATCCGTTCTACTATCTTCTGTTCAAATTTCCTAGAGTTTCCATCCATAATCCTAAAATTTTCATCCATTTTTTGAAATTTTTTCATCCAATTTCCTAAAATTTTCAGCAATATGAGCTCTAAATTCCTCTGTGATCAAAGTAGACCTCTCTTCTATGGAAACAATGAGTTTCTGGAGTATCTTAATACGTTCATCCATGCCAGACATCTTAGCCTCATACTCTCTATGTTGCGATGCCTTAAAATAGCTAAGTATTAAGTACATTATCACACAAAAAAGCAAAAGGACTCCTGGGTGGAGATAACCTCCAAATGAGTAATCCTGGAAATAATCCTCTATCACCATTGTGACAAAGTGAGAAAAATTCTGAACATTTATCTGGTAAGACATTGTAGAAAGGAAAAAAAATATGTAGAAAAGAAAAGGAAGAAAAAAATATACTCAGATGTAATGAGAACTTATGACCAGCAGATGTCGCTGTCGTGATCAGCAGCAGCAGCAATGGTGCGGGAAATGAGGTGGCAATTCGGCTGGGAGGGTTTTCTCAGATCTTTCAACAAATCTTACCAGGCGTGCTCTACTAGAACGGGTCAATCCGTCTCTCAGGAGGTCTGCCGCAGGTAGATTCGTTCCTGGTTGCATACAGGAGGCCTGTGTGCAGCTGGTAACCAAGTTCAGACCAGCTCCGTGGGTGAGTGAGGAACCTGGCGGGTTTGTAGAATTAGCCACGTGTTCAGGCGTCAATTATCGCGGTAAAAACCCGCCCTGAGATATGTTTTAAATGGGGTTTATTTGGTGAAAATCGCTTACAAAACAGAGCCGGTTTTAAGAGAAGATGACAGGATGAGGCTGTAGCGCTCCGGAGCCTTTCTAAGGAAGATTCTTCATTCCCACGCCATATGTCCGAACTCCCGGGCAGCTGGGGCAAACTGCGCACCCGGTCAGGGAACTCTCGTGAGAGAATGATGACTTCCTGTCCTGGTCCTCTCTCTCAAAGGTCTACTTCCAGAATCCTTTTCAGTTAACCACGCCCCGCTCGTCTCCAGTCCTATGACGCGATCGTTCACATATATAGTTCCTGATTTCCCGCTACAGAATATCCCAGAGAAAGGAAATGCAAACAAGTTACCACCAAAAAATGGCAGGAAATATGAATCAATGGCCACTAATTTCCCTTAATATCAATGGTCTCAACTCTCCTATAAAATGTCACACACTAACAAGATGGATACAACAACAGAAGCCATCCTTCTATTACCTACAAGAAACACTCCTCAACCGCAAAGACAGACACAAGCTTAGAATAAAGGGTTGGGAAAAGATTTTCCAATCAAATGGTCCTAAGAAACAAGCTGGGGTTGACATCCTAATATATAACAAAGTAGACTTTAAGCTAAAAGAAATTAAAAGGGACCAAGATGGTCACTACTTATTCATCACAGGAAAAATTGGTCAAGAGGAGATTTCAATCTTGAATATTTATGCCCCTAATATAAGGGCACCTACTTATGTAAAAGAAACACTGCTAAAGCTTGAATCCCACATCAATTCTTATACCCTAATAGTGGGAGACTTCAATACCCCACTTTCAACCCTGGATAGATCAACCAGACAGAGTCTCAACAGAGAAATACAGAGTCTAAAAGAGGTTACGATGCAAATGGATTTAATAGATATGTACAGAAGCTTCCACCCAAACACAAAGGAATATACATATTTCTTAGCTCCTCATGGAACTTTCTCCAAAATTGACCACATAATTGGTCATAAAGCAAATATCAACAGATACAAAAAAGTGGAAATAATCCCTTGTAACATATCGGATCACCAGGGCCTAAAGTTAGAGTTCAACAACATCAAAACCCAAAGAAAGCCTACCAACTCATGGAAACTAAACATCACTCAGCTGAATCATCTCTGGGTCAAGGAAGAAATTAAGAAAGAAATCAAAGTCTTCCTAGAATTTAATGAAAATGAATCCACAACATATCCAAACTTGTGGGACACAATGAAAGCAGTCTTAAGAGGAAAATTCATAGCGCTAGATGCCTATATGAAAAACCTTGAGAAATCCCACACTAGAGACCTAAAAGCTCAGCTGAAAGCCTTAGAACAATTAGAAGTGAACTCACCTAGAAGGAGTAGACGACAGGAAATAATCAAACTTAAACCGAAATCAATACAAGTGAAACAAAAAGAACAATACAAAGAATCAACGAATCTAAGAGTTGGTTCTTTGAGAAAGTTAACAAGATAGATAAGCCCTCAGCCAAACTAATCAAAACAAAAAACAGAGAGAGTGTGTTCAAGTCAACAAAATCAGAAATGGAAAGGGGGACATAACAACAGACTCCCAGGAAATACAGAGAATTATCAGATCATATTTTGAAAATCTGTATTCCACAAAAATGGAAAACCTAGAAGAAATGGACAGCTTTCTGGACAGGTACTGTCTACCAAAATTAAATGAAGATCAGATTAATTACCTAAACAGGCCTATAATCCTTAAGGAAATTGTAGCTGTCATTAAAAACCTCCCCAAAAATAAAAGCCCTGGTCCAGATGGTTTCAGTGCCAAATTCTACCAGACATTCAAAGAAGAATTACTACAGTTACTCCTCAAACTATTTCACAGAGTAGAAAGTGAAGGAATATTGCCAAATTTCTTTTATGAGGCCACAATTACCCTAATATCCAAGCCACTCAAAGACACAACAAAGGATAATTACAGACCAATTTTCCTTATGAATATAGATGCGAAAATTCTCAACAAAATTTTGGCAAACCGTAGAAAATTAACAAACTTAAAAACATGCAAAGTAAAACACCCTTGTTATTAGAGAACATTATAAAATCTGCAACATTATGGAGTATTATCAGTGTTTTCCATTTTAAAATGCTATATTTAATTTAGCCATTAAAAATTAAAACAGAGCTTATGAAATAACCTGGACCATCCCTTCAGTTTCATACCTATGGGACCTTTTTTTTTTTTTCATTTTTTCTATTGTTTTTCTTTTCTTGGTTCCTGGAACTTGTTTTTTCAATCAGGCTTTCCTTCAATTCAGAGGTCCTCCTGCCTCTGGTTCCTCAATACTGGTGCACTAAAGGCACATGCCACCACCCTGACAGATAGGACGTTTTGTAGACATTTTCATAACATAGATGGATAGATCTGTTCAGATGTTTCCATACATAAGTTTCATATACTTTTTAATTATGAATAAAGTCATATCTTTTATACATGTATCCCCTTGTTCAAATTTTCTTCCTCCTCCTGCCCCTCTCAGTAACTCTCTCTTCTTCCCATCACTATATACATTTAAGAAAATCACCCATCTATCGTTATCTCTCA
Organism: Sigmodon hispidus; assembly: GCA_004025045.1. Classification (NCBI taxonomy): domain Eukaryota; kingdom Metazoa; phylum Chordata; class Mammalia; order Rodentia; family Cricetidae; genus Sigmodon; species Sigmodon hispidus. The sequence goes on along the minus strand of PVIH01023469.1, from coordinate 20,364 downwards.
GCACTTTTCCTCCTCTGTTTGCGTTCCTCTTTCCAAGGAATTTCTCATCTAGATTTAGGAACTTGGAATTTTTTTTTTTTTTGGTGACAAAAGCAATCTAAACAAAAGACGTAGCATGGAAGTAAAGTCTTCTGACAGAGATAACTAAGAGGGGAAGACATGGTAATAAGGAGCAAGGAGCATAAGGCACAGTCAGGAATGTCATTTCATTACCAGTCAGGAAGAAAACAGTAATGGATATAGTTGCTCTACTGGCTTTTTTGGAAATAAGTCTGAGAACTCTGTTTCTATGGAATTTAGGGGACTCTTCCTAACTCAAATCAACCTATGTACTCTCCACTCATATGACCAGAGATATTTCTGTAAGTTAACCCTAGGTTCTCTCAACTTTAAAAACAATGTCAGCTATCACCATACACAACTGAGATATACATTCACTTCTATTTAATGTTAGCTCATACAAAATAACTTTGAAATAAAATGGTTTAAGTTGCCAATGAATGGACAAAAGGATACATAATTGAAAGCTGGTATGCCTTAAAGGTGATTGAAAGGGTCGTATCTGAGAAACCATGATGGAAGCAGAAATGATAATGTTGAGCAAAATTGACAGTTCACTCTGAACCACAGGTGAATATTTCATGCTGATTAACTCAAGAAGTCTATGAAAGAAAGCCAGTCTTGGATATGAAAAATTGTGTTTAGCAGTCACTGGGTTACTGTTGTAGAATAACTATATATGCTATATTCTTTTTGTCCTGTGGCTATTCTTTGATTTTGAAAAACTTGATAGTGAGTAAAGACTAATAGAGGACTTGTATAATGTCAGTCTGAAGCCACATTCATTGCCTCTTCCAAATAAGAGTGATAAAATAAACTGGCATATTACTGTCATGGAAGTTGAATTGCAACTTGAAAATGTCTATCAAAAACTACTCAAATTTTTGAGAGACCGTATACCAAACACACTATATGAATTTTAAAATTATAGAAGCCCAGCTTTGTATTATAGATTGTGATAAATATATGACTTTGCTATGTGAAACTAATGACATTAGATTGCATAGAACACTAGATTTTTAATATTTAAATATCCTGAATGAATAAAAAGTATTAGTTACTTATTTTCTACTGAGATTTCAGTTGTTTTCAGAAGTGATTTTATAAAAACTATTGTTCTAAACACTTGCAGTAAATTAAATAATTTAGAACAATACAACATGTCCTTGTGTGCTAGTACACAAATATAATAGATTTAATAGATCCTATACAATTGTGCTATACCAATAAAATGTGTAATTTCCCATTTTTTTTCTGTTTCACTGACAATTGTTTCATTTTAGTATTGTGAAAATTAGCCCCTTATTACTTATATTTCTCTCTTAGCCTAAAAGCTTTATAGTTAGATATGATTTGGAACCCAATATGAAAGTTTTTATATTAACACTATGATATTGCAGAAAATAAAGAAAATTAGAAAACTGTTTCAGAAAGTAAATAGCATCAATAAATAAAATGCATATTCATTAAATATCTAAATCATATTAGGGACAAGGGACTTTCTCAAAATGCAATAAAAATCTTTATATTTATTCCCACAAATTGATCATATATGTTCTTTGTATAACATGAAGGTAATAAATTGTCATATGTAGTTAATTCATTAAATATTAGTAAATGTAACTTCTTAATATGAAGGTAAAATATGGTTGTATGAAGTTATTTCATTAAATGTTAGTAAATTTAATTCTTTGTGTTCTCTTATCTGCTACTATAGTATCGCTTTGTGCTTTTCTGTATTTTTGTCTGTAGGTATTTTTACAGCTCATATAAAGATATAAGTGAAAAATGGAACTTAGGTTATTCTAAAACATACACATGCCTCTTTATTAGCCATCCATCTTTAAAAAATTACTCACTTAATGGTATTTTGGTGATGTCTCAAATAAAAATCAAAGTAATTTCTTTTAAAAGTTTGCAAGAAAAAACACATATTGATCAGCACTAAGTAGTAAAAATTTATTGCAGTGTTGTCAGTTGCTTCATTTCAGATCAATATAAATCTGACCCAAAGCTTCTTAAATGCAATAACAATCTGACAAGACCTTTTGTCACCGATTAGTGTTAAAGCCATGAAAGACCCCCAAGGAAAATTGTCTTTCTGCCTCATACCTCATCTGAAGCCTGTTTCTAAAGTATTCTATTCATGCAGAATATTTTTATAGATATGGGAATGTCTCCAAAATCCTTTATGTTGTGTGCTGAGTATTGCAAATGAGCCTAACAACATGATAACTTCAATGTAGACTCATTATTTGCATCAAAAATCCATGAGTTGTAGTATTACTTTGGTAAGAGGAATTATAATAGAGAAGTACACCCTCAAGTTATAAGACATATCTATGCTAGTCTAGCATATAAGCATATACATTTCAAATTAGTAACAGGAAAATGTGATATTTTTAATGTCTGCAAGAATAGGTTAAGAAAGTATTTGTGCTTCCTTAATAGGATAAGATGATAAGTTGGACATAGCTCAAATATAAAATTCACTCCCAACGTAATCATATAAAGTAAAATACTCTAATTTGGAGGTTAGGTAGTTCTCAGATACCTGAGACAATATGCTTTCCATGAATTTTAATAACAGTAGAATGCTCATGTCATTTTTATAAGGGCCCTATTCCATCAACACTTCTTATTTAAGTATGTGTTTTTATAGTACTTTCTCCTATTGGGGTAGAGAAAGTATGTAAATTTTTCATAATATTTTTGTGCATTTAATTTTATATAATGGACCATTTTAACCTATTTTTTGAAAATGAAAGTCAGAATTTGATTCATGAAGTGTAACTACTACTGAAAAAAGTTACTTTATCAGTCAATTTATATAAATTGGTACAAATATTTATGCCTGATGTAAGATTCTTTCTGTCTATTGTGGATGTGCTTTGTTTCCATTTGTTAATAAAGAGACTGTTTGGGCCTATGGCAAAGTAGCTTGGAGTCAAGTGGGAAAACCAAGCAGAGATAGAAGATGGGAAAGGCTGGAGTCAAAAAGTGACTGCAGGCATTCTCTGAGAAAGTAAGATGTAATGAAACACAGGTAAGGCAGGAGCCATGTGGTAAAGCAAAGACTAATAAGAATACATTGAGTTAAGTTGTAAGAGCTGGTTGGTAATGAGTCTGAGACATAGGCCAAACAATTTGTAATTAATATAAGCCTGTGAGTAATTGTTTTATAAGAAGCTGTGGGACTGTGGATGGAAACGAGTTCTCTGGACCTTGTGCCAAGACAGGCCACAAACTTTTGACTAAACATGCCAAGCCTGTTTCCATTTTTTATTTTCTGTAGATTCTGACTTTTAAATTTCAAGGAATGTCCTTTGTTGCTTGTGCCAATGTAGCTCTAATTATTGTAATTTATATTAATTACCAGTACCAATCTGATTTTAATTGTCTTAATAGCTTTAATCACTGTAACAATAGTAAAATATATTTAATATACTCATGCATAATTTTGCAAAAATAGAACTGTAATAATCTCAGAATGGCTTTGAAAATTATAAAAATATATTAATACATGACTATGCATATATTTACATACACATAATACAATGACCTGAAATATTGATGTTATATTATGGTATTATAAATTACTGATGCATATACCAATACCACTCTGTATATTCTCAATATTATCATTAATATTTCAATGTTCACTTAATGAATGCTTCTACTGCCTCTGATATTACAAAAAGTTGATTGTGAAGAAAATGTATGGGAAGAATTTTTATAATTTTTTGTTTAATTAGAATTTTTAATTGAAAATACTATCTCTTATACAATATGTTCGTAACAGTTTTCTCTCCCAGTCCTCACAACTCCTCTCCTCCATTTTCCATCTACCCAAGGTCTAATCACACTTTCTTCTTCGGAAAGGAACAGACCTCAAAGAGAGAACAAAATAGGACAAAAGAAGATACAATAAACAAGGCAAAAGCTCTCACGCCAAAACTGAAGAAGGCAATCCAATAGGAGAAAAAGAGTCTACCAAAGAGCAGGCAAGAGAGTCATAAGTATATCTGCTCCCACTGTTAGGTGTGGCGAGCCACTTCTGGCCTGCAGAACGACGAGTCACCACACGCACGATTCTTCTCGGATCACACTTTATTGGAGTACAGCTCAGTTGTGAAATGGTGGAAAGAAGACCCCGAGCCTGAGATTCAGCCTGCTTATATAGGGAAGCCTGGTGTGTGATTGGTGCCCATCACAATGCCTCATTAACATTTAGCCGGTGATTGGTTCAAAGTAGTACTCATTAGCATATGGCTGGTGATTGGCCCAAAATAATGGCTCATTAGCATATTTGAGGATTGCATCGGATAGGTCCTTTCTCAGTGCCTAATTAGCATCAGCACATCGGATTGGTCACTACTCGATGCCTAATTAGCATAAGTGGCAATAGAATGTTCCAGCAAGTTGTGCAAAGGCAAACCGCGCCCTACAGTTAGGAGTCCCACAAACATCCCAAAATAACAGCCAAAATAAATACACAAAGGACTTGTGCAGACCTATGTAAACCCTGTGCTTGCTCTTTAGTTTCTTTGATCCCATGTGAGCCATGTGATTTTGTGGGGCATTCCCTCCTGGTGTCCTGTATCCCCTCCAGCACATACATGTTTCCTTTCCCTCTACTGCCAGGTTTCCTGAGTTCTGAGGGGATGGGGCAATGGAGACATCCAACTTATTCTGTCTCTGAATAATGTCTATCTGTAAGTCTTTTCACTTCCTCCTTAATTTCAATTCCGAGTCTCAGGGGGAAAGAATCAAGATAGTAAATTAAATATTATTTATTAAGATATGAGAAAAATGCAGTGAGAAAAGGATTGTTTAGACGTTTAAATATATAAACATCTAGCTATGTTTGTAGGATGATGGCATCTAGAGGTGATTGTTGTTGTCAAACTCTGTATTAATGAACTTTCATGCAAATGTGAAGTTCACCTTTTGGCATAGCATAATCTGCCTGTTATAATAGCAATATTTTGGATAACACTTCAATTTAAAAATTATTTAAATATTTTGTCTCTTAGCTCAAAGTAAAAATAAGAAAATAGGGAAGTAGAATTTTAATAAAATATATTTGAATAATAAAATAGTAATTGCTAAACAAAGCACTATAAATATTAAAAAGCCTATGTAAAAGTACATACAAAAAGTATACCCTTTTGAGAGAAATTCTATATGGCTTTATAACTAACAGTGTCTTTAAACACATGGAATTACTGAAGAGTTTTGTTCTCAGATACCTCATCATTAAATGTAGAAATTATGATATGCAATTTTGAGGGATACTCAGGCCTTAGATTCCTCAAGACTCAGTTTCCACATAGATTATTTGTCTCTTTCTTCAAGTCTTTCACCTATAATGGAACAAATAATACTGCTCCAAATTATATTTGTATTTTTTGTTCCTCTACTGAGACTTTTCTATACCTGTGGTACAGAACCTAATCCTTAAACTTTCAGAAAAAAAATTCAATAGTTATTTTCTTAGAGATGAGATGCATCTAAGGGTATGATCCACTAGCTCTGGAAACCTGCAGAGTGAGGCTCAGGTTACCACCTGTATAGGAACACAACTTGTCTGGTTGGTTATGTCATGTCTCTGGTTTTTCTTTCTGTGAAGATGTAGAATGTAACATACCAATGACTTCAAAGCATAGTTCCCTTCACATGTGACCCTTCACAAAATATTTGCAGATATATGCTCTAGACATGAAAATGGCATAATTAGATGTAAAGTTTTTTCTAATACAGACCATCTTTTATACACACAGAGGCAAGAAGTGGATACCCCACTTGACTTTGTGATTGCATGGACACTGCTGTTATAACAGCCATTGAGTATCAAAAACATACTCAGGTTAGGTGAAACGACTAAATATAAATCAAAGATTCCATAAATACATCTTTCCTGGATGTTTTTGTTTTTCCAATGTATGTATTCTAAAATAAATTTAAACAAGAATAAAATTTAGCACTAACTGACCATATTTCAGTTCCCCCAAAAATAGTTTGGGTTATTTATAAAATCATTTATATATGACAAATACCTTTTATTTCATGTTTTTAGTGATATGAATTCCCAAGTAACATGCAGAAGTTTTCAGTTACTTGTTCAAGTACCACTAAGAATTTTATGAGTTTTTTAATAGATTATTATGGTTTTAATTTGGGGAGAGGTGAAGGTGTTCAGTTTTTATTTTTATGAATACAGTATTTTTATCTTTCGTAACTACTAAAGCTGGTATAGGAATCATTAAGCAGATATATTTATTCCCTGAGATATCATGCTCCTGTGGCTATGCTCACAGAATAAATCAGGTTGAGTAGTCATGCTCTCCCTGAGGACCCCCAATTTGGTTGAAATATCTTTCTGCCTGAAGTCATATGGTTTGGAATCTAATCAAAATGTGTGGATTAGGATTCTTGAGCATTTTGACAGTCTTAGGAACAGATAGGTCAGGAAAAGAGATTCTCTATGTAATTCTTTTGTCAATGCTTTATTTGAGACACTGACAATAGTTACAGGAAAATATAGCTTATTTTAATTTATAGTAAATCAAGTATGGCTTCTATATGCCAAGTGTGTGATTCAGTGTGCAAATGTTTAACTGCCTTCAAAACATAACCTTAGAGAAAGAAATGACAAGAGAGCAAATTGAATTTTACAGAAGTTGTTCTAAGAGTAATTTATATAGAGGTGACCTCTATAAATGCAACACATTTTTAAAAATTGCAGGGCATTTTTGCCATCAATTACATACTTTGCAAAATTTCTTTTTCTTGATCATATAAAGTCATACTTATTCAAACCACTGTAAAACATTTAAAATTATAACAATAAAAGACCTTTGCTCACTTGACAGAACTAAATTTGAGAATATTTGAGGGAGATGACAACCAAGTCTTGCATACTAATGACATGTTGTCAACACACTGTTAGTTTGGATATCATGTTTAATGTAGTAAGGGCTAGTGTTTCATAGATTATTTGTAAGAGAGAAATAAAAGTAAAGTATAGGTGATACCCCCAACACAGAACATTCTGTCTTAACATATAAAGAGTAGCTTTGATAACAACCAAAATAACCATCCTTAACCATAACTGATTTCTTGCTATTGTGCATGAATGTTTTGTGCAAACCATTGTAGTCTCTGTCTCTCAAGTCCTGCCTAGTTGAACAGTATTATTTGATCAGTAGACAATGATTAAAGTCACCATATCATTCTTAGGACTGAAATTTGGTGAAGCTAGAAGCAATGCTTGTCTTTTTTCTTAGAAATTTTTCACTGTACCTTAGGTAAAAATGTGCCTAACTGTGAGTAGCAGTATTGGATTTTTTGTGTAGCTAAATTTAGAGATTGAATATTTCTTCTTGTCTAGGTAAGATGCTTGACTCTCTTCCATATGTATATATGCTTGCTGAGAAGGTATCTGGAAAGGACAAAAGGTGGTGGGCCATCTGTAACTGTTGGTGTCTCCTGACAAGACTTACCTGGGCCTTCTCATTTAGCAGGTGTTTGCCAGACAGCTGGATGCTCTGCGGGGTTTCCTAGAAAGCATGATGAAAGACTATTTTCATCTGAAAATTCAGATTCTATGGTCCCAGAGGGCCCTTTAATTATATGCTATTGGTCAAATAATTCTCAAAGACTAATCAGAATTCAAGAGAAAGGGACTACAATGGGGTTGAACCAAACATACAGGCACAGTAGGAAAAAAAATCAATTATGGCTAAAGATAGTTATTTTGGAATTTATCATAGTTATGTTTTATGTGTTAAGACCAGAATGTTAGAAGATGGGATATGCCAGATACTTCTCTGGTATTCTTAATTTTTTTGCCACATTTCTAATAAAAACAAAATGAATCCAATAGCCTGAAATTAGAATAAAAGACTAGAATTTAGTGCTAGTGAGCCATAGGATAAATTTATCATGTGCATTGACATCTACCATGATCTCATTGAGTATGAACTGCTGTGTTATCTTATTGATACTTTTCTAACAAGAATAGTTATCTGTGTTTTCTTAAATTTCATGTTGTCTTACTCTTTTTGTAGAATTTGAATGAATATTACATGCTACATGTAAGTGTGTTATTTATTTTTCTTCCCCTGTTCAAAAAAGTAACAGAGTAAGTAGGAATTCTAGATATGATAAATACGGTATTGGTGGCCTAAAAAAGCCACTCTACAGATGACTTAGAAGTGTTAGGATTTAGATTATGCTTGCACTTTCATCTTACTGGAGGAATTTTAAGGAAAATTTGTAGCATTGGTCAATGCACCAGGAGCCTGATGAGGGAAAACATCTGCCACGAGCTATTGTGCCCCTTTCACATCGTAAAATAGTGGATATCCATTTCACTAGCTTTTGGAATTCAGAACAAAGCAGGTAACAGATGTTTCAGTCAGATGGTCAAGCTAAAATATGTATTATAACTGGCATCAGAGGCAGGAAATAAACTGGATTTATAACTACTCAGGTCTTTAATTACCCTGTACTTATAAAGTTTTATTGTTAAATTTAGCATTTCTGGTTCTAAGGCAGTGGTAACATTTCTGAGAACATCCATGTAGTATGGTACAATGTGTTAGGTTATTATTTACCAATGCTGGTTTGTACTTTAACAGAGAAAAAATATCTTTTTAAGATTAATACTGCCCTAATATTTTTGCCCAATTTTGATATTTATAAATTATTACATAAAATTTAGAATAAATATTTTAATTGACATTTTTTTCTTTTTCTTTCATTATTATGAACAAAGAAGTCATACTTTCTATCCTTGTATATCCTTATTCAAGGTCCCTTCCCCCTCCCACCACATCAGGTCATTCTTTCTTCTCCACAACTCCCTATCCCCTCCCTGGGAAGGCAGCAGACAGTCCCATGGTCCCACTGACCCAATATTGCTTAGTTCAGTCTCCACTCCTGGCAGATCCAGTTTTCTCCCTCCAACCTCAAGACTGAGTCAAGTGTTCCTCTAGGGAGAGTGTGATCCAAGGAGTCAGTCCAAGGTGTTTCTGATCCCATACTGTTCAGTGGTTGTGGCTTGCAGCTTGGGTATGCTTTGCTTTTTTCTTGTTTGTTTGTTGGTTTGTTTAGAGTCCACTAATGAGTGAGTACATTTATTTGACTTTTAAAGTCAATGAGTATATTTGATACTAGCCAAATGCCAGAAATATTGATTAGTTTTTAAATAGAGGAAATTTAGGTCTAATTTTATTGTCTTCTCGGGTGTGATATTTTCACTTGTTAGTCCTCTGTGGTAATAACATATTACTTCTGGAAATCTCCACTTTTCCTTTGTTTTAGTATTTTTTCAGAATAATGCAAAAAAATGAATTCGTAAGTTATTAGCAAAATTAACAAAGCAAAAGAATTTAACAATCAAGTTATTTTGTTTTTAATCTGTGAATAACACTATAAAATGCAAAAATAACCAGATTTCAAGTTTTAAAATTATTATTTAAATTATTTATTTAAAACCATTACAATAATGTCCTTAAATTGATTAATTTATAGGGATCAGACATGTAAGAAATAGTCATTATTTTACTCACCTGCATATTAAAACATAAAAAAGTGATTTACTTAAGCTTTCATGACAAAAAGTGTTTCCAGGTTATATCTTTAGGTATTCTGGTAGCATCCGTCGCAAACCTGGTTAACCTGAGGACGATTCTGTCTCACCCTGACTCGGGAACTCATTTCTAATGCTCTTGCTGTTGCCGTAGCTGTCTCTTCTCATCTTGAAACTAGCACTGATGATAATTACCTAGTCTCTCCATTGCTTAGTTTTCCAAGGCATCTTTGACAAGCACCTCTGTCGTGTTTTCACCAACTATCATTCTGAGACACTCTCACCAATCACAGATTATTGGACTTAATTGCAGGTGCACGCTGACATGTATGATAGAAAAACAAGAGGCCAGGACCAAATTGCCCCACAATTATTATGGAATATTATAATCATAGTACATATCAGGGGAGATAAGATGGGTTTAGGAAAGAGAGTATGTATGTAAAATATGCTCATCTATGCCATTCACTTTAGTAAGACCCTTCCTCTGTTCTTTATTACAAACCTTATCTGCTCAGAGCAGCCTCATAATAACTGTTTCTTTAATTATAAATATATTGTAACAAATCTTCACAATAGAAAAAAAGAATCACATCCCTTTTTGCTCCCCTACAAAGTACAGCCGGTAAAGATGTCATTCTTGTTCTTTGAAACAAGTAGATTAGTCTATTTTCTCGGGGGGTTTAGCGAAGTCCTTCAACAGACGTGACTGGCAGGAGAAGAGGCTCACGAGTCTGCCTCCAGGGAATAGATTGCTGACTTGATAAATCTTCTGGTCACAAAAGGTCATCTTTTGATGTTTGGAAGCAAGATTGACTCACTAACAAATATCAGCAAAAGATCTTTCTGTCATGTAAAATATAAAGAAAACAAACTAATATTGAAAAAGCATTTACATGCTGGCAATGCCCTTCCCAGACAAGACACAGATGCAGTCCTCTCAGCTGTGATTTTCTTTTCATTTAACGTCACCACTTCAGGAAAATAGATGCTGTTCTTAGTCATTCAGATATACAGCAGGATTTGCAGAGACTATGTAAGTCTCAAACAGGAAATTTTGATAAAAGTGATTTTGGCCCCTACTGGAAATAAAAACTTAAAATATAGTAAAAAATTTTAAAAATTAAAAGGGCCTTGTTAGAACTTCTAGAAATAAGGACATCAGACTACTTATTAATTGATTCAAAAACACACTATAATAGTGCTTGTAATACTGTTGTTTAAAACATTAATTTCTACAGCTTAAAAGAAAACAAACAAAAGTTACAGCTAGCTTTTCAGTAGAGTCCTTTCTCCCATTCAGATAGTCTTAATTTGAAAATAAATAGTTTTTCTGTTATCTTTTTTGAAGTTTCAAGTATAAAATTGGAATGATGGCAGTATATAATGGCAGGGATTAGAGTTGCCATTGAGAAAGTTGCCAGAAATATACTTGCATACTATTTTCTTTCTTTCATATTTAAAATTATATTCTTATATTTATTTATTTTATTTTATGTGTTTGAGTGTTTTCCTGTCATGTATTTCTGGGCAACAGGAACATTTAGATTTCTGTGAAGGTCTTAAGAGGATATTAAATTCTCTGAGGTTTGAGTTAAAGATAGTGGGCAACAGCCACTTGGATGATGGGAATTGAAACAAGGACTTCTTCAAGAACACATGCTCTTAACACTCAACCATCATTAAAGCCTCCTTCCATCATCATCATGATCTTTATCATCATCTTCATCATCATCATCATCATCATCTCATTTGTTAAATTTAGGACAGTTTTTTCTATATGCAGTGATATTTCAGTGTAGGAGACTTACCATATGAAATTTCTTCAGTGCTTCCAAATCATTATTATTCTGTATATAATAAAGCAACAAAAGGGAATATATTGATACCCTAAAGGAGAAATTTAGTGCTTAAAAGTGAAAATAAGAAAAGCAAATACAGACTATTGACCTTTGCTTTGATGAAAAAAATCTGTTTCACACACATTAAAAAAGCTGATTGATAAATTTTAACATTAACACACAGGCAATCCAGGATTATTATATTGTGAAACATGGCAAGAATTCCCAGAGAGAACTTGGTGCATATTAATAGATTTGTAGTATTTTACAAATTTTATAACTTTATCAAAACTCAGAATTGTTTAATATTATAAACCATGCACTATCCTTTGTATTTCCAAAGGATTCTCAACAAAATGAAAGTTCTTTTGAGCAATAAATAGAATTTATATAGCGGGAGTTTTAAGAAGCCTTAAAGACTAGACAATGTGTAATTTAGAGAGTAACAAGGTATTCAGCTAGAGTTATTAGAAGAAATTATGGAGCAACAAAATGTTCAGTTGTAAAAACATATTGCTTTGATGTTAGTTAGACTCTTTGTACCATCATCAAACTGTGTACATATTGTTCATATATATTTTGCATTTGAATCAAACACAGTTTCCTGCCATGCTTCAATGACAAACATGGGAGTTTCTTCTGGTTGATAATTTCTTCCAAGATCTTGCTTCTTGAAGGCCTTAAAGCTTTCTGTGAGTGACAGGCTCAAAGATCCCATGCATACTCTCAGAAAAATCAATAAATAAGTAAATAAATGATCTTAAAATTTGCCACTTCTAATTGAATTTCCTAGATAGTAGTTGGACATTGATTTCTGTGGCTTGAAAAATGCCTTTAATTGGGGAAATGATTCAAGTGTCCTTTAGACAAAAATATGAGAGCATTAAGTAAACACTTTGCCTACAGCTTTCTTTCAAATCAAACTGCTCAGAAGATGCATGTGGTAAATCTTGGTGGTGTTAGCAGTGCCTTTAGCAGATACTAAGCATCAAAGGGACTGGATAGCAGTATGTAAGAACTACATCCTTATCAGTGTCCCAGAAGATGAGAGGCTGAATAAATAGCAACTTCCTGTCTTCATTCTTTTGCTGTATGTGTTTAAATATATTCAGCTGATACCTGAAACAATTGAACTGCATATATGTACACACTGAATAACACTTAAATAAGGATAATTACTTTTATCACCTCAAATACTTAACTTTTATTTTATTGGAAACATTTAAAATTATTATTTTAAAAGAAATTCTAGAACTGCTATTGTCTGTTCATACTCTATTTTGTGACAGCATAGACAACTTCTTACTTCATTCTTACTATAACTCAATATTCATTGGTCATTCTATTACTGCTCAATACTAGTTTCTCAAGTTTTTGATATAGGCCATTCTACTTTTGGGTTAAGCAGACTCCTTATTCTAGATTGTAACTTACTGGTGTTTAGAGTTTCCACTGTTGGTTTGAGCATGAAGTATGAGGAGGATATAGCTCAGCTATGAATCATGCCCTAAATAAGGTGGAAAATTAACATACAGAAAGTGTCTTCAAGATGACAGAGAACCAAATGTGGTGACACGATCATAGACAATTGTTTAGAGGATTTAGACTATTAAGATAAAGCTAGTGAGAGGGCAGTGACATTCTATTTATATAGTCAAGACTGTTATGTGGAATTTCTTTAAACCAACATACTGCTGCATAGAGTATCCCACTGCAGAAATTATGTTGCCATGGCTCTGTCTATTGCAACTTCCCAGGGACAGTTAGACATGGTTTGCGAAGCATGAAAGAAATCCAGTTTGTTTCTCATGGTTAGAAGCAAAATGGAAAGTTGGTAGAAACCACATAAACTATGTTAACAATAATATCATATGTGTTTCATTTAATAAATAATGAAATATTAAATAAAACATAATGATATATTCATTATCAACACATCATTACTATAGTACATTTATTGAGTCTTTGTTGACTTGCCTTTATTAAATTTACCACAAATTCAATTTGTTTGAGCTCTTTATGAATTAAGTTAGGTAAAGTAAGTGTATAAAGTAGATTCCTGATAATAACTTTGTACAATATTTTACCACAGTTTAGGAAAAGTTTATTAATTATAAAAGAGATAAAGGTAAAATATATGAATAATCTATATGATATTTTCCAAAAATATGGCAGTATGGCTTAGGAGTATCTAACCAGACAAACATAAGGCTTTAAAGAAACAAAAGCACTGAATTTCAACTTGTTACCTTGCAGTCCTGGGGTAGTACTCCCTGAAACAGTACCCTGATGAAATGCTGATTAAAGTAAAGATGTTGTGTGCATTCTTATTTCAAAACTCAACTTACAATAGTGGAAGTATTTAACCAAACAGAATATGGCTTTTTGATGATATGCACATATTAGAATACTGCAGTTAGGAAGTAAAACCACTGAATTTATTTCCTAATAAATGGGAATTAAAAATGTAAATATTTCAATTAATAATAGAAGTCATAGGCATTAATTTACTTCGTAGCTAAAAATTAATTTAAATATATTCATACACCGTAAACTCTTGCTTGCTTTTTCAAAGCAATTAAGCAACCATGAAATTAAAGAAAACAGTTTGATTATATTTGTATTCACATTATAGAGCCATATTAAATTCTCTTCCACTAAATTATTATGAATTATTAAAGTGAATATTTTTTCAGCTAAACATGAACAGTGACTGTCACATCCTTTTTTATCATTTATAAAAATGTCAATATATAAAATAGATATCCCTGTTTTGATGATTGTATATTAAAAGCATTATTTTGAAAGGATGAGAAAAGAGATGTTATTAATTTGACTAACACTTTCACTTCATTTAAGTGTGTGTCAAGTTTGACCTTTTAAATGTGACTTTTCTCCTGACCATTAAAGAGAAAAAGACTCTGCTGCCTGATACCGTCTCTAACCCTAGCATTTCAATCCTTTGGTCCCAAAAGATACCTTTCTATAGCATTTGTCTTCATTAAACATACCATATAAGCTATTGGTATTCACAGTGTTTTCCTCATAATAAATATATATCTGGATTTCAAAAAGTGTTTATCATCTGCCATTTAGCAGTACTTATTTAGAAAATAAATACAATTGTGTTCCATACTTTTGCTCTGTATTTGGCAAATCTGTTATAAAGCTTCTTTAAAAACTACTTAAAGTCTAGTAGGTACTTTACACATTTTTAGGTAGATGACTTCTGAGTAATCTAAAGATCTTTCAGTCAATACTGATCAAATTAAGAAAAAAAATAACACTGAAAGTTCATCTTAAAAGCAGTGCAGTTAAAATTTTATTTGCTTGTTAATGTTACAAGTATGAAGTTTTCTAAATTTTTGGTAACTTCAGTAAGAAACATGTCATATAAAATGCTTTAAGGAAGTGACCTCATATGAAGATTGGTATTTTGCCAGATGAATAAATCTGAATATTTAAAATATTTCATGACAGGAATTTATGAAAATAGTTCATCTCAAACCTGTCTTGAAAATACTTGTGCCCAAAATAGAAAGTTTGGAAAGTTAAATGACAAATCTTGCTCTTTCTCTGCTTCCTCTTCCTTCTCTCTCTTTTCTCTCTCTTTCCTTCCTCCCCTCCCTCACCCGCTCCATGGATATCCAGACCCCAATAAAATCAACATGGCTTCCTGAAAAAAAAAAGACAAATCTTTTTCCCTTATATTAAAGTACCTTGCTAAATGTAACATCCAATACATCATACATAAGAATATAGATTATTTCTATTAAAATGGGTTGCATTTGATCATTGTATAGACCTAATAAAATAAAGTATTTCACTTTGTAGAGTAAACAGTCTTGTGCATGTGTGTGGTAGCAGAATATATGCTTGCTTACAATACCCTAAAATTCAAATTTTTCTTCATAATTTGTGTTATAATAGGAAAAAGGTGCTGTATCTGGCTCACTCTTCAAATTAACATCGTGACCAAAAAAGAACTAAAGGGGAACCATTGACTTGCAAACTCAGAAGTGGTGGACTAGAGAATACCTCAGCTTGCACTGTGCCTTTTTTTCTTAAAGTGTGACTGACTTTCCCTTTTCTCTTTTCTACCTCCCCTCCCCTCCTTATTTCCTAAACACATTAGGTTTTCCTACAATTATTGAGCTTTCATATTCTATCTATAAAGAAATCAGTGCATCCAAACTGTGGTCTTTGCTTGTATTTGTCTCATTATTTTTATTTTATACAGTACCTAATATTTTTTATTTCAGCTCACATTAGTATTTAACTGTTAATAAGAATGTAGCCTGACAGAAATGATGATGTTTTAAAAGAGCATTTGAGTCTCTCAGTTTTACTAAAAGATCGTTAAAGCAATGTTTTCCGCAAAAGGGAATTTTTTCCAAGTATCTCATGCTGGAAGAAGGGGAAATTCCTACCCAAAAATGAGTTGTGATCTCTTTGAGTAATAACAAGATTTCATACAGGTTTAATTACTTTTCAGATTATAATGCAAGGGAAGATTAACGCCCAGACAACAATGTGTCAGTTGTAGGCAGAACCACACCTCACTGGGATGGACATCTTGTATGTACATGTGGTTAGAGTTTTATTTAAACTTTAATCATAATTCAGGCTCTTTAAGAAGAATAGAATTGCAACATCATTGGTTCTCTTTGCCCTTCTTCCCAATGGGCCAAATTGAACAAACCTTTTTTTTTCTTCTGATTTTCACTATTGTTATGTGAAATCCATGTAAATTTGTTAATGGGTATTTAGGGTTTATTAAGATATGAAATGAGGAGATACACTCACTAATATAGAAATGAGTGAACAGATGTTTTGCCTGTGAGAGAATGGACCTGGCCATCTGGTGTCTGATCATATCAAGAGCATAATCCCCCTCTCTCTTCTAAGAGGTTATATAGGCAGACAGTAAGCACTGCCTCTATCAGGCTAGGTAGTCCAAGGTCATTGGTGAAGTGAATACCTACAACATTACCCATTTCTGTCTAAATAAGAAGGTTCTACAACTACGTACAATGAAAATGATTCTCAAGATTTATCCAGGAGAAAGAAAAGATAATAACATCAATAAAAGTGGAACTACAATCAACAAGAACAGCATTGTGCAAGAAACACGTATTAGATATCAAAATGATAGGTAAATGGACCCCAATAGCTATCTTAGACTGAAGAATCTAAATCTTGTACCTGATATGCTCTTAGCTAAGATATAAGAGTATTTTGACTGTAACCATCTAGTTATGAGATGGTTAACCCCACAAAGACATGAGATGAAAACTAATGCTACCTGAGTAAACAGGAAGTGCAAACAAGCAGTTTCTGAAAATACAATAAATGACAGAGAAAGATGGCAGCCTGGACAGTTCACCAAATGTTTATTATTTTCCAATTTTTTTTTAATTCAAAAGTTTTCTTCACATTTACCACTGCTCCCCTTTCCTTCTCTCTGCCTAGAGCCTCCCAGTCCTGCCTCAGCTTCTCCAGACACAATAACCCATCCATTCCCCCCAAAGTGCAAGTGTTGGGTTTTTTACACATGTTAAGAACCATACCACCCCAGCGGGTACCATACTAGAGTTTATTATACCAGGAAGCAGGAAGGGGGAGAAGCAGAAGAAAGAGAAAGAGCTCTAGGTGAGTGTTTCCTTTTAAGAGGACAGGTGAGCCCATATCTACACAGCCATACTTGGGGGCTTGACCTTTGTTCAGACAGCCTTGTGCCACAGTCCCAGCATACTTGGTTTCATGCTGGGGCCACTGCCATGCTGGGTCAGCTGTATGGTGGCTGCTGATTGCAAGAATGCTTACAGCAAGGAATCTCAAGATGAGTCAGTTCCATCTGGTATATCCAGTTTGGGTGGGTCCAAGTTCCTTATCCCAGTAATAAGGCTGAGTTCCTCTGTAGTGAATGGGTTCCAAGATGAAAGTTCATGCAAAAAGAATATACCCTGATCCTACTGCAAGAGGCTCCAAAAACTGCCTGTGCCATTTGACTGTCATTCAGCAATGGATGGAGGCAGAAGCAAGATTGCTGACACCTTTGGAAGGTTTAGTTCCTTTCCATGAAGGTTCCTCAGTGAATATTTCTTTGTTAGTGAGCTCTTAATAGCTCTAATAGCTGTCTGTCTCTGAGGGTCCTTCCTCATAATCCTGATCCTGATCCTGCTGCCCATTCTCTCTCTCTCTCTCTCTCTCTCTCTCTCTCTCTCTTTCTCTCTCTCTCTCTCTCTTGTGTCTCTTTCTCTCTCTTCAACTGGATTTGGAGATAGACTAGGTGCTTAGTTATGGATCTCAACTTCTGCCTCTATCCATTCCTGGATGAAGGTTCTATAAAGACAAGTAGGGTCCGGTTCTGGGACCAGGTGCTCTCTGAGGATCATGTACCCACACACTCCATAGCAGACAGATATAAACTTTGGCTGTTAGGGTCCTCCCAGCTGCTGCTAAGAGAAGGAATCTTGCACAGCCACCCAGCCTCCAACTATTCAAACACAGAAGGACTGAGAACTTGAAATTCAGTTCCCTGCCCAGAGCAGAGTTAGAGATTGAGCAGACCCCTGGTTCAGAGGTGGCAGGAGGCACACAAGCCCGAGTGCCACAACTGACCAGGAGCCACCTAATCGTGAACCACTAAAGCCATGGGCACATGCCAGTGCAAAAATATATATAATAATATAAAAAATGACAAGGTAACTCCAGAAGAAAGTGGCGGTCCTACGACTACAAGACCTGAACTGAGCAATGAAGAGGAAACAAAAGGAAGCAAAACCAAAAATAACTTTATGATGATCATTGAAGCTCTCAAAGAAGATATGAAAAATTTTCTTAAAGAAATAGAAGAAAACACATCCAAAAAATTGGAAGAGATGAACAAATCTATAAAAGAAAGAGGCCAGGAACTAAAAACTGAAATAGAAGCAATAAAAAAGGCACAAAATGAGGCATAGATGGAAATAGAAAACCTGAAGAAACAAGCTGGAACCACAGATACAAGCATAACCAACAGAGTTCAAGAGATGGAAGATAGAATCTCTGAAGTGGAAGACTCAGTAGCTCAAATAAATATATCAGTCAAAGAAAATACTAAAACCAAAAAAGCCATAACACAAAATGTTCAGGAAATCAGGGACACCATGAAAAGACCTAACTTGAGAATAATAGGAATAGAAGAAGGAGAAGAATACCAGCTCAAAGAAATACATAATGTTTTCAATAAAATCGTAGAAGAAAACTTTCCCAACCTGAAGAAGGAAATGCCTATAAAGATACAAGAAGCTTCCATAACACCAAATAGATATGACCCCCCTAAAAAGTCAGTGTGCCACATAAAAATCAAGCCACAAAACATACAGAAAAAGGAAAAATTTTAAGAGCTGCAAAAGAAAAGACCAACTTACCAATACAGGCAGACCCATCAGAATAACGCCCGAGTACTCAATGGAAATGCTGAAAGCTAGAAGGGCTTGGTCAGAAGTTATACAGACACTAAAAGAACATGGCTGCCTAACTAGAATACTATACCTTGCAAAATTATCAAGCACCATAGATGTAGTAAACAAGATATTTCAGGACAAAGTCAGACTGAAATAATATCTATCTACCAATCCAGCGCTACAGAGAGTATTAGAGGGAAAACACAAACCTAAGGACCCCAGATACACGCATGAAAACAAAAAAAATCAATAACCCCACAGAAGAATACTCCAGAGAAAGGAAATACAAATAAGTTACCACCAAAAAATGGCAGAAAATATGAATCAATGGTCACTAATTTCCCTTAATATCAATGGTCTCAACTCTCCTATAAAACATCACACACTAATAAGATGTGTGTTGTTAACAAGCCATCCTTCCATTGCCTACAAGAAACACACCTCAAACACAAAGACAGACACAGACTTAGAGTAAAGGATTGGGAAAAGATTTTCCAGTCAAATGGTCCTAAGAAACAAGCTGGGGTTGCCTTCCTAATATCTAACAAAGTATACTTTAAGCTAAAAGCAATTAAAAGGGACCAAGATGGTCATTACTTATTCATCACAGGAAAATTGGTCAAGAGGATTTTTCAATCCTGAATATTTATGCCCCTAATATAAGGGCACCTACTTATGTAAAAGAAACACTGCTAAAGCTCGAATCCCACATAAATTCTAACACCCTAATAGTGGGAGACTTCAATAACACACTTGCAACCCTGGATAGGTCAACCAGACAGAAACTCAACAGAGAAATAAGGAGTATAAAAAAGGTTATGATGCAAATGTATTTAATAGATATCTACAGAAGCTTCCACTGAAATGCTAAGGAATATACATATTTCTCAGCTCTTCATGGTACTTTCTCCAAAATTGACCACATAATTGGTCATAAAGCAAACATTAACAGATACAAAAAAATGAAAATAATCCTGTGTAACATATCAGACCACCAGGGCCTAAAGTTAGAGGTCAACAACATCAAAAATCAAAGAAAGCCTACCAACACATGGAAACTAAACATCACTCAGCTGAACCATCTCTGGGTAAAGAAAGAAATAACAAAGAAATTAAAGTCTTCCTAGAATTTAACAAAAAGGAATCCACAACGTACCCAAACTTCTGGGACACAGTGAAAGCAGTCTTAAGAGGAAAATTCATAACTCAAGATGCCTATATGAAAAACCTAAAGAAATCCCACACTAGAGACCTAACAGCTCAGCTGAAAGCTCTAGAACAATTAGAAGCAAACTTACCTAGAAGGAGTAGACAGCAGAAAACTAACAAACTAAGAGCTGAAATACATATAATTGAAACAGAGAGAATAATGATTCAAAGAGTTGGTTCTTTGAGAAAGTCAAGAACCCTTATC
>PVIH01023468.1:0-24760 GCA_004025045.1 Sigmodon hispidus | reverse complement strand
ACTCACAATGATAAGGTAGATAATGGAATATTCTCTTTAATTTTGGAATACAAATAGACTGGATATTGTGACTGTAATTCTTGCTTGAGAGCTGTTCTGTTGTGTGTAATTTTGCTATATGGAAATTGAAACCTTCCTTTTTAATTAGACAGAAAAGAGGAAATGTGGTGGAATGTTCTCTGTACGATATAAATAAATACCTGTTTGGACCCATGCAGGGCACCGTAGAAGTGGGTGGAGAATCAGAGGCAGCCAGGTAGGAAGAAGGGGTGGAGTCTACTAGTCGCCATCTGTCCCCCGAAGAGGAAGCATGTAGGCATCCAGGTGAGCCACGGGCTGCAAGCCACGTGGTGGGTAGATTCATGGAAATGGGTTGATTTAAGAAGATAGAGCAAGCTAGTAATGTGCTTAAGATATGGGCCAAACAGTGTAAAGTATATAAGCGTGTGATTCATTTCTTTTGGGGGGCAAAAGCTGCAGGCACACAGACCAGGCTCCACACCGCCAGCACCACACGCGTGCCAGGTTGCAAACTCCGGGGCCAAACAGGCACAGGAAAAACTTACCACAACATAAGACCAAGTTATAATCCTTTTCTGAAGTTACCCACTCTTAACTTCTACAAACTATGAATCTTGAATTTACAGCCTGCATGTCCATGTCCTTGCCTACAGGGCCTTCATGGACCATTTCCAAAGCTCTGATCTCTTAAAGAATACCAAGTGTGATTTACGAAGGATGTAATTGGAAACCAGCATGCACACTTCGTTTGGCACACATGTATATCAAGACTTTCAGCATGGGATGAAGCTGAGGCTGAGCAGTGGAGATTATAGAACAGGGCCTAAGGATTTATCACCTACTAATTATAAAATTGTGTCCTTAATGTAGCATTGCTCATATATTAACAATATGTTACCTAGTCTTTTTACTGCTAAATATTTCATAAAATATATACAGAATTATACTTGTTTTTTCTTTATTCTTCAACAATCAGTACACATCACATACCCTAAAACAAATCATGTTTGTTCTCTTTTATATGATTGTTTGATGACTGTCTCTTTTTCTGCAAAATAGCTTCCTTATAATAACTATTTGCATGTTTTTTATTTTTTGAAATTTTAGCTATTCAAAATTTAAGGGTGGAAAGGTTGTATCTTAGGTATTTTCTAATATTTTTCCATCTTAGCAGGGTTACTACAATAATGCAATCAGTCTTGGATTATGGCCAATTTAAAGTTATAATATTCAATATTATGCTTGTGCTAAAAATTTATTATGTAACTCTGATCACAATGATGCCCCATTTGTCTGAAAATTTCAAAATTGTATCACCCTTCAAATAGATAAGTGTTGAGTGTCTTATCTCTGTAAGATTTTATTCATTTACTTTTCAATAAAATTCAAAACTTAAATGTAGATAAATATTTCTAATCTTATAAAAATATAATTATGTATTCACATACATGAACTTTAAAAGTTTTTCCTTATTATAAAATATGAAATGTTGATTTTAATGCAGGCTTTGATTCGTACTAACTTCTGTGAAGTAGATTTATTATTTTTTTCTTATTGCATTATCTTTTTTATTTTTTATTATGAATAAAGAAGTCACATTTTCCATCAGTGTACAATAATATTCAAGGTCCCTTCCCCCTTACTATTCAATGGAAATGATGAAAGCTAGAAAGGCTTGGTCAGAAGTTATACATTCACTAAAAGAGCATGACTGCCAAACTAGAATACTATAACCTGCAAAATTATCAATCACCATAGATGGAGTAACAAGATATTTCATGACAAAGTCAGACTGAAACAATGCCTATCTACCAATCTGGCCCTCCAGAAAGCTTTAGAGGGAAAACTCTAACCTAAGAATACCAGATACACCCATGAAACCACAAACAATCAATAATCCCACAGAAGAATAGCCCAGTGAAATAGATTTATATGCATTAATCTCTTTATTTTTTTCTATAATTATTTTGTATTTATCAAGAAAAAAATTGAATTTAAAATGCTGATAAGTTAACAATAACTATAAAGAAAATAAAAATCATAAGCATGACTTATCAAGGGTGATAGTGCAAATATATGCTACACATAAAATTAGTTTGAGTTCAGCTTTCCCTCTGATTTTTTTTTCTATCCCTGTATATCCTTATTCAACGTCCCTTCCCTCTCCCACCATATCAGGTCAATTTTCTTCTCCACAACTCCGCATACCCCCCCTGGGCAGGCAACAGACAGTCCCTTGGTCCCACTGATTCAATAATGCTTAGTACAGCTTCCACTCCTGGAAAATCCAGTTTTGTCCCCCCTTCCTCAAGAGTGAGTCAGGTGTTCCTATAGGTGTAGTGGGATCTGAAGGGTCAGTCCAGGGTGTTTCTGATCCCAAGCTGTTTAGTGGTTGTAGTTTCCTGATTGGGCATGCTTGGCTGTTTTCTTGTTAGTTTGTTCAGAGACCACTAATGAGTGAGTACATCCCATGCTTATCTTTCTGGGTTTGTGATACCTCCCTCAGGAGGATTTTCTCCAAATCCATTCATTTCCCTGCAAATTTGAGGATATAATTTTTCCTTACTGCTGAGTAGTATTCCATTGTGTAGATGTACCACAGTTTGTTAATCCATTCTTCAGTTGAGGGACATCTAGGTTGTTTCCAGGTTCTTGCTATTACAAATAATGCTGCTATGAACATAGTTGAGCTAATACCTTTGGAGTGTGAATGTGCATCTTTAGGGTATACACCCAGAAGTGGTATTGCTGGGTCCTTGGAAAGATTGATTCTCAATTTTCAGAGAAACCACCATCTTGCATTCCAAAGTGGCTGAACAAACTTACATTCTCACCAACAATGGAGGAGTGTTCCCCTTGCTCTGCATCCTCTCCAACATAGGCTGTCATCTGTGCCTTTTATCTTAGCCAATCTAACAGGTGTTAGGTGGTATCTCAAAGTTGTTTTGATTTGAATTTCTCTGATGGCTAAATATGATGAGCACTTTTTCAAGTGCCTTTCAGCCATTCGTAATTTCTCTGCAGAGAAATCCCTTTTTAGGTCTGAACCCCATTTTTTGAATGGGTTATTCAAGGTTTTGGGCTCTAGATTATTGAGCTCTTTATATATCTTAGATATCAGTCCTCTATCCCTTGGAGGGTTGGTGAAAATTTTTTCCCATTTGGTAGGCTGTTGTTTTGTCCTATTGACAGTGTCCTTGGCTTTAAAGAACCTTCTTAGCTTCAGGAGATCCCACTTATTGATTGTTGGTCTTAGTGTCTGTGCCACTGGTGTTATATTTAGGAAGTGGTCACCTGTGCCAATTTGTAGAATTGTATTTCCCCCTTTCTTTTCTATCAGGTTCAATGTGGCTGGGTTTATGTTGAGGTCTTTGATCCACTTGGATTTGAATTTGTGCAGGGTGACAGGCTTGGGTCTATTTGCATTTTCCTACACACTTCCATCCAGGTATGCCAACATCATTTGTTAAATATACTATCTTTTTTTCATTGAATATTTTGGGCCTCTTTGTCAAAGATCAGGTGTTCATAGGTTTTTGGGTAAATGTCTGGATCCTCAATTCTATTCCATTGATCCGCAAGTCTATTTTTATGCCAGTACCAGGCTGTTTTTATTACTGTAGCTCTATAGTATAACTTGAAGTCAAGGATGGTGATACCTCCTGAGGTTCTTTTGTTGAGTAAAATTGTTTTGGCAGTCCTGGATTTCCTGATTTTCCACATGAAATTGAGTATTGTTCTTTCAAGGTCCAAAAAATATTGTGTTGGGATTTTGTTGGGCAGTGCATGGAATCTGTAGATTGCCTTTGGTAGAATTGCCATTTTTACTATGTTGATTCTACCAATCCAGGAACATGGGAGAGCTTTCCATTTTCTGATATCCTCTTCAATTTCTTTCTTCAGTGCTTTAAAATTTTGTCAAAAGGTCTGTTGCTTCTTTTGTTATAGTTACTCTAAGGTATTTAATATTATTTGCAGCTATTATAAAGGACAATGTTTCCCTTATTTCTTTTTCAACTCTTCTATCTTTAGTGTATAGAAGGGCTACTGATTTCTTTGAGTTAATCTTGTATCCTCCTACATTGCTGAAGGTGTTGATCAGCTGTAGCAGTTCCTTGGAGGAATTTTGTGGGTCATTTATGTATAACATCATATCATCTGCAAATAGAGATAGCTTCACTTCTTCTTTTCCAATATGTATCCCCTTAACCTCTTTTCCTTCCCTTATTGCTTTAGCTAAAACTTCAAGAACTATATTGAATAGATAAGGGGAGAGAGGACATCCTTGTCTAGTTCCTGATTTTAGTGGGATTGATTTGAGTTTTTCTCCATTAAGTTTGATACTGGCTGTTGGCTTCTTGTAAATCGCCTTTATTATATTTAGGTATTCTTCCTGTATTCCTGATCTCTTCAGGGCTTTAATCATAAAGGATTGTGGGATTTTGTCAAAGCTTTTTTCAGCATCTAAGGATATGATCATTTGGTTTTGTTCCTTTAGTTTGTTTATATGATGGATAACATTTACAGTTTTTTGTATGTTAAACCAGCCCTGCATTTCTGGAATGAAGTCTACTTGGTCGAGGTGGATGATATCTTTTATACATTGTTGTATACGGTTAGCCAAAATTTTGTTGAGAATTTTCTCATCAATATTCATGAGGGAAATTGGTCTGTAATTCTCCTTTTTTCTTGTGTCCTTAAGTGGCTTGGGTATTAGGGTAACTGTGGCCTCATAAAAGGAATTTGGCAATATTCCTTCAGTTTCTACTGTGTGAAATAGATTGAGGAGTAATGGTAGTAATTCTTCTTTGAATGTCTGGTAGAATTCGGCACTAAAATTATCTGGACCAGGGCTTTTAATTTGGGGGAGGTTTTCAATGACAACTTCAAATTCCTTAAGGGTTATAGGCCTCTTTAGGTAATTAATCTAATCTTCATTTAATTTTAGTAGATGGCACCTGTCCAGAAAGCTGTCCATTTCTTCTAGGTTTTCCATTTTTGTGGAATACAGATCTTCACAATATGATCTGATAATTATCTGTATTTCCTGAGGGTCTGTTGTTATGTCCCCCTTTTCATTTCTAATTTTGTTGATTTGAACACTCTCTCTCTCTCTGTTTTTTGATTAGTTTGGCTAAGGACTTATCTATCTTGTTAACTTTCTCAAAGAACCAACTCTTAGATTCATTGATTCTTTGTATTGTTCTTTTTGTTTCAATTGTATTGATTTCAGCTCTAAGTTTGATTATTTCCTGCCGTCTACTCCTTCTAGGTGCATTCACTTCTAATTGTTCTAAGGCTTTCAGCTGAGCTGTTAGGTCTCTAGTGTGGGATTTCTCTAGGGTTTTCATATAGGCATCTAGCGCTATGAATTTTCCTCTTAAGACTGCTTTCATTGTGCACCACATGTTTGGATACATTGTGGATCCATTTTCATTAAATTTGAGGAAGACTTTGATTTCTTTCTTAATTTTTTCCTTGACCCAGAGATGGTTCAGCTGAGTGATGTTTAGTTTCCATGAGTTGGTAGGCTTTCTTTGATTTTTGATGTTGTTGGACTCTAACTTTAGGCCGTGGTGGTCAGATATGTTACAAGGGATTATTTTCAATTTTTTTTGTATCTGTTGATATTTGCTTTATGACCAATTATGTGGTCAATTTTGGAGAAAGTTCCATGAGGAACTGCATTTGGGTGGAAGTTTCTGTAGAAATCTATTAAATCCATTTGCAACATAACCTCTTTTAAACTCCTTATTTCTCTGTTGAGTCTCTGTCTGGTTGTTCTATCTAGGGTTGAAAGGGGGGGTATTGACTTCTCCCACTATTAGGGTGTAAGAATTGATGTGGGATTCAAGCTTTAGCAGTGTTTCTTTTACCTAAGTAGATGCCCTTATATTAGCGGCATAAATATTCAAGATTGAAATCTCCTCTTGACCAATTTTTCATGTGATTTTTCCATCTTGGTCCCTTTTTATTGCTTTTAGCTTAAAGTCAACTTTGTTAGATATTAGAATTGCAACCCCAGCTTGTTTGTTAGGACCATTTGACTGGAGAATCTTTTCCCAACCCTTTATTCTAAGCCTATGTCTGTCCTTGTGGTTGAGGTATGTTTCTTGTAGGCAACAGAAGGATGGCTTCTCTTGTTATATCCATCTTGTTAGTGTGTGACGTTTTATAGGAGAGTTGAGTCCATTGTTATTAAGAGAAATTAGTAACCATTGATTGATATTTCCTGCGTTTTTGGTGGTAACTTATTTGTATTTCCTTTCTCTAGGGTATTCTTCTGTGGACTTATTGATTGTTTGTGATTTCTTGGATGTATCTGGGTTCCTTAGGTTGGAGTTCTCCCTCTAATGCTCTGTGTAGTGCTGGTTTGGTAGATAGATATTCTTTCAGTCTGACTTTGTCCTGAAATACCTTGTTTACTCCATCTATGGTGATTGATAATTGTGCAGGGTATTGTATTCTAGTTTGGTAGCCATGCTCTTTTAGTGTCTGTCTAACTTCTGACCAAGCCCTTCTAGCTTTCATCATTTCCATTGAATAGTCAGGCGTTATTCTGATGTGTCTGCCTTTTTATGTGGGTTGGCCCTTTTCTTTTGCAGCTCTTAAAATTTTTTCTTTGTTCTGTATGTTTTGTGGCTTGATTATAATGTGGCATGCTGCCTTTTTTTGGGGGGTGGGTCATATCTATTTGGTGTTCCCTGAGCTTCTTGTATGTTTATAGGCATTTCCTTCTTCAGGTTAGGAAATTTTCTTCTATGATTTTATTGAAAACATTACTTGTGCCTTTGAGCTGGTATTCTTCTCCTTCTCATATTTCTATTATTCTCAAATTAGGTTTTTTCATGGTGTCCCAGATTTCTTGAACATTTTGAGTTATGGCTTTTTTGTTTTACTATTTTCTTTGACTGATATATCTCTTTGAGCTACTGAGTCTTCCACTTCAGAGATTCTATCTTCCATCTCTTGAACTCTGTTTGTTATGCTTGTATCTGTGATTCCCGCTTTTTTCTTCAGATTTTCTATTTCCATCTTTGCCTCATTTTGTGCCTTTTTTATTGCTTCTATTTCATATTTTAGTTCCTGGCATGTTTCTTTCATAGATTTGTTCATCTCTTCCAATTTTTTGTTTGTATTATCTTCTATTTCTTTACGGATAATTTTCATATATTCTTTGAGATCTTCAATGATCATCAAAAAGGAATTTTTGGTGATGCTTCCTTCTGTTTCCTCTTCATTGCTCTGTTTAGATCTTGTATTTGTAGGATTGCCACTTTCTTCTGGAGTTACCTTGCTGTTCTTTATATTATTATGTACGTTTTTGCCCTGGCATCTGCCCATGGCTTGAATGGTTCAAGATTAGGTGGCTCCTGATAAGTTGTGGCACTTGCCTTGTGTGTCTTCTGTGACCTCTGAGCAAAAGGTCTGCTCAATCACTACTTCTGCACTGTGCAGGGGACTGAATTTCAAGTCTTCAATCTTTCTCTATTTGACCAATTGGAGGTGGTGTGGTGGCCCTGCAAGCTTCCTGAGCAGCAGCTGGGGGGGCCGTGACAGGCAGAGTTTATCTCTGCCTGCTCCAGAGTGCACTGGGACATGCTCTGCAGACAGCACCCTGTCCTGGAACCAGAACCGGAACTGCATCCATCTCTTTAAAGACAGATTCTATTGTCTTCTTTCTTAAATGTGAAAATTCTTACCTCCTTTCTACTTCTCTTTTGCTCTTTTCTTACTCTGTGTCTTTGTTACGTAAATCACATACCTCACACTAACAACAGGAATGTATCAAATCACCACATATACTCTTGTTGATTGCAGAAAAAGTCATTTATTTTCATATTCACATCAACTCATCAAAATTTTGATTACTTATTATTTCTTTGTCACTTTATACTTATTTCTCAATGTACCAGCCAAGAACCAGCCTTTGTATTATAGACTATTTCAGATAATCACCAATCTCATCATGATTGTCAAGACTAAATAACACTTAAGAAAGATTTTATACTGTTGATAATTTTATGCAATTATCTGTGATAATTGGCAGACTTTCTATACATTTCTGCTTATGCTCATTTTTCATGGATCCTTTGAAGTTCTTACAAGATGTGACACCTTCACACATATTTTTACCAGGACCATTTGCAAATCTTCACATAATGACTGTATTCTTCCTTTTCTCCTTCCTTTTTCTCTTGTTCTTCCTCCTTTTTCTCTTTGGTCTTTTTTCTCTAATTCTCTCCTTCCTCCAGTCTTCTACTCTCTCCTACTTGTATAATCTCATTTTATATAAAAGTTCATCCAACATATAACAACCATTTTGTTATGTTTTATAACCTTATAACATGTCAAAGTTATAGTAGAAAAGGTTTATTTTGGCTTGATTGTAAATTAGAGAGGCCATAGTCAGGAGCCGATAGTCTTCTTTTTAGGAGGTGTGATTGCAGAATCAAAGCAAGGGAGAGAGAGAGAGAAGTTATTTATTTCCTGGACTAATAGAAGCTAGAAAGAAGAAGACAGAAATAAAAATACAGAAACAGCGAGACAATTTTGAGCACATATGTGAAGCTCCGAAGTGTACTGTTCCAAGTTCCTACTGCTTCTAACTAAGTTCTTGCCTTCTGGAGTTTCTATTATATTTTCAATACTCATCAAATTGTAATTCTGTACAGCCCTTATGATGACATTATTCCTCAAAACTCTACTTCTTTGGAACTGAACTATTATTTATAATCATAGTAGCCTAAAACCTGAAGCTTTATTTGAATTCTATACCTGACATTCAAAGCATGTCTTATTCAGCATTTCTCTCTTCAATTTTCAAAATTTAGTCCTTTCAATCTGTGTGTTAAACTGAATTCATGCCAAGAACTATTTTATTTGCCCCTTTATATTTTGTCTGATAAATCATCTTTTTCTAATCTGTTTTCCTTGTCCTTGTCTACCTTATCTAGTCAAACTCAATTTTCAATTTCACCCAGGGGATTATCTATGGAGACTTCCTTGACTTTTTTAAACAGACATGAGGCCATATGTCATGATCCAATAATGCTGTGTCCAATTCCATTTTAGTATGCATTATCATATACTTCAGTGCAATTTGTCTAGTAAAAGTCAAATACAATTGATTCAATTTCAAATGATGTAGTGCACAAAAAAAATCAAGGCTAAAATAAGCAAAATAGCCAG
The DNA here is from genome assembly GCA_004025045.1 of Sigmodon hispidus. Lineage (NCBI taxonomy): Eukaryota > Metazoa > Chordata > Mammalia > Rodentia > Cricetidae > Sigmodon > Sigmodon hispidus. The sequence goes on along the minus strand of PVIH01023468.1, from coordinate 15,547 downwards.
CTTAAAGTTGTCATAGGAATTCTTTGAGAAATGAGGGAATTAAATTTATTTTATGTATCTCAGCTAAGACTTTTACTATTATAGAACTTTCTTTTTATATAATTTACTTCATTGTCTCATGTGTACTGCCTGAGTATTTTGTATGGCATCACTCATGACAAGATTCTACTACATCAGTTCCTCTTAAAATTTGAATGGTAAGTAAATTAAATAAACTTTTATTGATAAAAACTTTCATTACATTATACACAAGAAAGAAAGGAAAAAAGAGAGAGACAGATATTCAAAGAGACAAAAACACAAGAGACAATGGAAAGCAGAGGGAAATACAGTTAGTCAAACAAACAAAAATAAACAGACACACACATATACACAGTGCCTTTGATAGCTCTACATGAATATCATGATAAATGTATTTAATAGGTTGTAATATGCATATGTATTTGTATAATGGATATATTTGCAGGCAGGCTTCTATAATACTAAAAATTAAACAATAAGGTTACTAATTTGAAGTGAAAAAGTTAAAAGAAGGAAGATAATTTGAAGAAAAGAGGAATTAACATACAATCAATACTTAAGTATAAAGCTTTCAGAGACAATTATTTAATTTAATATTCTACCCTAAATCAAAAGGAATTAAGTATACATGTATTGAAAAGTTTTGATAGCTAATTTTATAATGGGCTTTATATTTGTGTAGCTAATTCTAGATGAATAGCTAGTAAATATAATAGGGAGTTTCTAAAGTAGTAAAGCAGAAAAAAACAGAACTGAAATGAAAATAAAGAAAAAGCAGGACAGGAAATTAAGTGCAAGTCATGAAGTCATGACTGGATTTACATTAGTCAGACATAAATTGCATGATTATTCCTTATCATTTTACTTGTCATTAACTGTGCTCTAAAGCTGGTTGTACTTTAGAATATTGAGCAGGGTGCACTTTAATTCAAGAATTGGCAGAGACATGAATTAAACGTGTGAAAAATTAAGATTCTGAAGATGTTTTGGAATTTGGTGAATGCTGTGGAATACAAAACTAGACAGGCATAATTCAGTAAGACATAGCACTGCCTTCATTTTCACTCTGTAATAGCAACATTTGTTTTTACTTAATTAAAGAAATATTGTCATCCTAACTGTAGGTTTTTCATTTTTGAAACTAATAAAATTTTATCTTTAGCGATTTTCCAAAAAGAAAAATACTGTAAAATTTTACCTAGCTTTCATAGGGAATAAAATTATTTTTAAATTGATTTATTGCTACAGAAAATTTGATTGTATTACAGTGCACCTCTGTGTACAAAATGGTTTGGTTGGTGATAATATCCTTCCTTTTATCGATCCTTGAGGAGGATTATAAAGACACATTTAAAACAATTAGAAAAACAGACAAAAATATTAGTGTGGTATTTTCTATTAAGCTTAGGCATGACACATTGAGATCACCTTCTATAGAAGTCTGAGGACAAGGAATTTAAATGTTAGTTGCAGGCATGGTATTTGAAGATGAACTTGGGCACATGAGTAAGAACTACATATGTTAATGAAGACAGAGGAAAATTATCCAGGAAAGTTAAAATTCTATCCCAGACCAATGAACATATAAAGGTAATATGTAAATGGAATGAGACTTAATATAAAGGGTTGCTAAATAAACAACTGACAATAAATGTTGACCAGATTATGGAGAAATAAAAATGCCCATTCCTTGTACATATATAAGACAAAATGGTGAAATCATTCAAAAAATTGGAACAAAAATTCTCCAACACAAAAACATACAAATAAACCACGAAAACAAATACACCAGATGACTGACTTAAGTACATTAACTTTGTGCATATATTCAAAGGAATTGACATCCTCTCCACAGATATTTATTAAGCAATTGTTAATTGCCAGAATATTCAGATATTAGAAATAGCCCAGATTTCAATTTCTGATGAATGGATATAAAAATATGATCAATTTACCCAAAGGAAAACTATGCATCTTTAAAGAAAAAAAGAAATCATGAAATTTGATAGTAAATGGAAGGACCAGTAAAAGATTATATTAAATCAGCTACATAGAGCCAGAAATTTAAATGTTGAAAGTTCCCTCATTAACAGTTCCTAGATCAAATTCTTCTGATGAGAATATGCAACACCAAGTATCCACAGAACCATAGTATTATAAAGAGACCAAAAGGAAGAGGAGGAATTGAACAGGAATAGAAGATCATGGATGACATGAAGTTGAAAACAAAACCAAACAAGAGTATCTAAAGGTAGGGAGGAGAAGGAGAGGCAAGAGGCAAATTACACCAAGAAAAATCCCTAAGAGTCATATTATGTTAACCTAAAATTATGCACTAGATTAAATAGATAAACAAGCAACTGACAGATGTATATATAGATAGAGAACAAGAGGCAAATAAATTCTATACAAAAGAAGAAAGCCCATTTTAAAGTTCAGTTAGGGTAGTCCAAGTGATTCACATCAAAGCACAGATTATATATGGAGCCCTTAGTTGGCTCTCTGGAATTTAGAATGTACTCGTATTACTGAACATAGTGCATATTTAAGATATAGAACTTAATTCATTGAACCTGGATCAGGCCTTAAAGCCTCTTTTCTTCTGTCTAGCTTCCATTGTTTCAGAAAATACTATGTGAGCTCCAAAGAGACAGACTAAATTGAACAGTCCTACTCATGTGTATCACCTGGGAAACAACAATTAACATCATGATAAGATATGCATAAACGTGTAGAAAGTGAAATTCATATGCTGGTAGCAATCAAAGAGTAAATAAACTTTAGGCCCAGTGGACAGAACAGATGGGAAGTCAGTCAAAGTACCAGACACCTAGCACCAAAAACTATCTTCTTTGGAACCCTGAAGTGTTTGACCTTAGAAGAAAATCTAATATCAGTTGGTTAGGAGTACATATTTTTTTTTAAAAAAATATTATTTTTAATTAGACTTTTTATTTTAAAAGGTTTCCTCCATATATACCATTGCACCCTCTCCCTTTCTTCCCCATAGTTCCTCCCAGTCCCCCATGGACCTTTTACATCATCCCCCCCATACACTTTCCAAGGAGAGCAATGAGTTCAAAGGTGGGTCAGTTTATTTCTGCATATCCAGTTGAGGTAAGTCTGAGTTCTTATCCCAGCAACAAGGATGGGATAGGTGTTCCTCTGTAGAGAATGAGCTCCAAGAGGTCAGCTCATGCATGGCAACATAGTTTGGTCCTACTGCAAGAGACTTCACTAACTGCCCATGCCACTTGACAGTTATCTACATTTGGAGAGTTCAGTTCTCTTTCCCAAAGATTCCTGAGCAGTTTTTGATTCAGTGAGTTCCCTATATGCATTCTAAGTTTATCTTTATTCTCACAGATAAATGTACCTACCATCTCTCATCAAAGAAGACTCTCTTTATTGTCAATGAAGAAAATTTTAGAATAACTGCAATTAGAAATCATATAAACACAAAGAGATAATGGAGATATTATCCCCAAATTAAATGTCTACATTACAGCCCTAACATCTATGTCTCAGAGAACATCGTGGAAGAGCAAGTGGAAAGGTTTTAAAATCTAGACTACCAGATATTATTTTTATGAATATTCACTCATAGAAATAGTTTTATAAACAAAACCAAAACAATAGCACTATCAATAGACATGGGAGAATTTCACTGCATACCAACACTGGAAAAAAACACAGGCACCTTTTGATAGCTGGATGAAGGAGATTCAACCTCCCCACAAAAAGAGCCCCTTTATTGATTTTGGTTTCCCAGTGAAGAATAGAGTGAGGTCATCCCAGAAATCATACACATAAAAACAAAACAAAACAGAGTCAAACGAACAAGTTTATGTATGAATATGCATGAATATGTATTTGTGAACAGTGAGACATTGTGTGCATTTTTGTATAAAACAATACAAATCAAAAAAGAGACCATCAATTTGAAAGTGGTAAGAAATGGGAAGAGTTGAAATAACAATAACTGAGAAAGACAGGAAAGAGGAGGGAGAGTGAGGTGATTCTATTTCAATTTATACATATTAAAATTTTAATAAAATAACTGCTACATATAATAAAGGATTGGGCTGGAGAAAATTGTTCAAGGAAGAGAAAATCAGAATTCCACAAATACAAAGACAGAGGTAATTGTCAGTCATTTCTCTGGATAGATTGCTAGGGCACCAGAGAAATGCCTCAACTTCTCATCAATTTAGAAGTTTTAGATTTATATAAAAAAATTTTGGAGAGTATATAATCAGCTTTTATGTTGTTACTTCAATTCTAAATCTTGTAAGCTTTAGAGACTGCATTTGCAGAGGCTCCTGAACACCAGTCACAGAAGGAATCATCTGTATGCAGAATTGGAGTCTAGAGAAGGTCTATGTGCAGAAACCTGCCAAGAGGAGTATCTTGGCTCATAAACAAACTGTTGCTTCTTCCCATCCTTTTAGAATTTTCCACTGATATTCTTAACAGAAGCCAGCTGGCCATGTAACAACAGTGGGCTCGCTTCTGCTTCAGACATGGTCAGTGAAGTATAGATTTGGCTTTTACATGCAATCAATTGATTACAGGCCAAGGAGCTTATTGTGCAGAAGAAAATTTTAGGCTTGATAAAACAGGATGTATTTGAGGGTGTGCTTCAAGATTTATAATGTTCTATTTTTTTTCCTTGAATCAAAGTATGACTTATGTATATGTAAAATGTCATGACAAGTCTCATTATTTTCTGAAAAAAATATGTTAATAAATTGTGAAGGGTGGAAAAAAGGAAAATAACTTAACATATATATTACAAATATACAATATTTGAGGTACTAAAATACAATTTGGATAATTTGAAACATTTAAACAACATCTCAAGGACAACATGTTATATAGAACATGAAGAATGTATACTTAATAAGGACCTCTCTATAATGTCATACATTATTAATTAATGCAAACAAGAGGTGGATCAAATGTGAATTGTGTGTTTTATTATTTTAGGGAAATAATGTGCCCAGTATTCAATGTCTTTCAATACAGTTAATCATATTATGTTTCAATAAAACCACAAACAGTATAAAAAGTTGTGTCTCCATATGCAGAAGACTGGTAATTATTCACATTCAGGTTGGTTACAAATTATTTCTGGTTATACATAAGCATGGAATGTAGTCTTTGAGGTACCAAGTGTTCATTAGCATGTCATTATGCAGATATCTCTTTAAAAAAGAGGATGGTGCATGTGGCCTTAGTTCTTCTACATACCTGTTAGAAATTTTCTGTAATGGCTACCTTAGAAGACATCCTTTGATAAAGCAACTGCTTAGTTTCAGAAGAATTCATTTCTGAGAGAATAAATAAGATACTTTATTTAATTTAAAAAAGAGTTAAATTATATTAAATATCTCAAATATTATTATTTCACTGTAGCCTTTGTTAAGGAAGAAATAAAATCTGTGTAGCACTAAGAAATATGGAGGGTAAATTCATTTTGCTTTATTGATGTCATCATTATTATCTTCTACATAGTAAGAGCTGATTAGTTCTCAAACCATTGTCACTTTGTACATTTAATGATATTATTAATATTTCTAATCAGCAAAGTGAATGTTACATGTGACAAAACCTTTAAGAATTGTGTTATACAATGGAATAGTACTCAGCAGTAAGAAATAATGATATCCTAAAATTTGCAGGCAAATGGATGGATTTGGAGAATATCCTCCTGAGCGAGGTATCACAAACTCAGAAAGATAAGCAGGGGGATGTACTCACTCATTAGTGGTCTCTAAAGAAACAAACAAGAAAAAAAAAAGCCAAGCATGCCCAAGCTGCAAACCACAACCACTGAACAGCTTGAGATCAGAAACACCCTGGACTGACACTTAGGATCCCACTCCAACTATAGGAACACCTGACTCACTCTTGAGGGAGTGGGGACAAAACTGGATTTGCCAGGAGTGGAGAATGATCCAAGCATTATTGGATCAGTGGGAACATAGGACTGTCTGCTCCCTGCCCAGGGAGGGGATGGAAAGTTGTAGAGAAGAAAAAATGACCTGATGTGGCAGGAGGGGGAAGGGACCTTGAATAAGGATATACAGGGTTGGAAAAAAAATTCAGAGGGAAAGCTGAACACAACGTAAATATATGTGTAGCAATCTTATTTACATTATCACCCTTGATAAGTCATGCTTACGATTTTTATCTTCTTTATAGTTATTGTTAACTTATCAGCATTTTAAATTCATTTTACTGTTTTTCTTGATAAATACAAAATAAATTAAAAAAAGAATTGTGTTATAAGCAAGAGTACAGCAAATGGTTTTCTTAGTTTTCTTTTTTTCTTATGAATAAAGTTTAATTTTTTTATACATGTATCCCTTGTTTAAACTCCCATCCTCCTCCTGCCCCTCCCAGTTACTCTCTCTTCTCCACATCACTTTATATCCTCCCCAGCAAGAGCAGAAGGTCCCAAGCTCCAAGTTGGCTTAGTTCAGCATCCACTCCAGGCATATCTGCTTTCCTCACCCCAACATCAAGACTGGGTCCGGTGTTCCTTTGGAGGGAATGGGCTCCAACGTACCGGTCCAAGGTGCTTCAGATCCTAACCTGTTCAGTGTTTGTGGTTTGCAGCTTGGGAATGCTTTGATTTTTGTTTAGAGTCCACTAATGAGTGAGTACATCCCTTGCTTATCTTTCTGGGTTTGTGATACCTTGCTCAGGTGGATATTCGCCAGATCCATCCATTTGCCTGTGAATTTTAGAATATCATTTTTTCTTACTGCTGAGTAGTACTCCATAGTGTAGATGTACCACAGTTTTTAATCCGTTCTTCAGCAATTGGTTTTCTAAGGACAAAGGGTTAGCACTGATTAAAAAATAACCTACCTACTCAGTAGGTTACACTTTGGGATTTATAATTATATACATATGTTCATGTAATAACAATGAAAGAGGTGAGGACCATTTTTATTTAAAATTTTCTTTGAGTGAGATTTATATATTTTTTGTCTTCTGCTCATTGCCTGAGAGTTTCTTTTCTGTTTCTTACATTCTTTTCATGTGTGTTGCCTCTGGTGTTCCTCTTTGAGGTTCTAAATTTTGAATTTCCAGTTTTATCTCCGCTTAGGTTTTCTTTTAAACTTCTAATTTATTGTCTTGAAGGTTTTTTTTATTTCACCCCAGTTTGTGTCCTTTCATTAATTAATTCATTAGTAATCTCCTTAAGGTACTTGAAAGTACTCATAAGAGATATTTTAAATAACTTATGCTTTATTTTAGGTATCTTAAATATCTCAAGGCTACTTTGGTAGGGTTCCTGGGATTTAGCAAAAACATACTTTTTTGTCATTGATTGTGGTTTTTTTTCTGTCATTTGGTATTGAAATGATTGTAACTATATGTGTTGATATCTGATCATGCCTTTCTTTTATGGGTATTTATTCCTTGATTTCTGTTGTCCTCTATTGAACTTAAGAAGGTATGGTGATTCTGGGTTGCCAGGTAGGCAATGGCTTTCAGCATATATGACAACTGGAGATCCTGCATAGACTCTGTTTCTAGGTATTGGAATATTAAAAAAAAAAAAAGAATTGCCATGGACTAGAACCCTGGAAGATAAAAGGGTGCACAGAAGGGAAAGCAGTTGAGTCTGATAGGAGGATTAGTGTAGTCCCCAGAAATAGAAGAAGTGTAGGAAAACAGGCTCTGGTGGATGATTTACTGTAGGGATAGGGATGAGGCTGGGGAGGTGGATTTGGAGGACAAGAGGGACAGTGAAAAGTACCTATCTGTTTTCTTTGCTGTTGTAGCCATCTGTTTTCTGCTAACACTGTCTTTAATGTTGGTGGCAAAGACAAAGGGAAGAGGTGAGGTTGGAAGACTATAGAATATATCTGTATAGATTATGAAAATGTGGCCTAGCTGAGACCATGAGTTTGAAGAACTTATTGGAGTGTTATTCGAGAGTGTTTGAGGAAGAAAGAAGAAAATAATAGTTGTAACATATCATAATATCAAAAATATATAATAAAGACAGAAAAACTTGGTGAAACTGAAAATAAACCTTTACACAAATCATAAACTGTTCAGTGTGCTCAATACACCTCTTTTCAATCAGATTATTTTAAACCCTGTTATTTTGTGGTATTTAAATGACCAATGAGAGATGTGCCAAACTACCAAAATAAGCACCATTTCCATGAATTTCTGGCTTATTAAACAGAGTTTTGGACAGCATACAAAACATTTTCAGTAGATTATATGTTTAGATTAGCTACAAATAAAGATGTGAATTCCTACATGTTGAATTATTTTCAGGATAAATCATAAAAGGAAGGTTTTCTACACACCTCTAACTAATCTTAATACCAATGCCCTTTCATGACAAAACAACTTTTGAAAATTCAGCTTTGTCTGTATGAGATGTCAATAATAATATTTTAGTAGTAGATATATTGAAGTAGCTAGTGAAAGTTTTAGATATATTATTCCATTAATTTTTGTTGTGTTTTATTAAATTCAAAATATAATTGAATTACCTGCTAAAACATAACACACATATATATATGCAAAAGCATGTCTGTATATAAGAATTATTTTGACATAGCTTTTCCATTAATATTACACAAAGAAGCAGATAGCATAATTAAAAGCACATGCTTACTTTCCTCTTTGTGGAAAGAAAAAGAACAAACAACAACAACAACAAAAAAAAAAACAAACATTGAAACTCAAATCATGCTACTCTAAATCTACTGCTTCAAAGACTTCTCCCCTCCCACTTTCTTGCTTATAATTCACATGTAGAAAATATATTGTAGGTAACTGAAACAAGCTTTAGATAATGAAGAAAATTTCTAGTCTATATGTGTGTAATTATAGTTTTGTATTAGCTGAATTACTAGGACTTTTGATTAAAAGAATACAGTATAAAGTCAGAAATTTGAAGATTTTGAATTTATAACATGGGCTAACTAGAAAGCTAACTGGGAGCATAAGAGGTTACAACTCAGAAGAGATTGGAACAAATGACCAGAGGAGATGACTAAATGAGAGAAACAAAAAGGAGGGAGAGAAAAAAAAGAGATGGAAATCATAATAGAGGAAGCAAATAAGGGGTTGGAAAAAGACCGGGTGCTAGGGAAACCTCCAAGAACTCATAGGACGTCCCTGCCTAGTTTTCCAACCAATAGCTAAGGTGTTGCTGAAACTTTCCCCTATAATCAAATGAATAACCGCTCCAAGTGCCATCACACAACTTACATCCAACAATGAATAGAGGTAGATGCAGTATTACATGGCTGAGCACTGGGCTGAGTCTCTAATTTAGCTGATAGTGGGGAATGAGACTCTATATGAGCAAGGTGGTAGGGATATGAATAAAATTCTCACAGTGATGGTTGGCTAGAACTCTGGGGAGCTCACTGAATCAAGAACAGCCACCTGGGAACCATCTGGAAAAGGAACTAAGCCCTCCAAGTATACACAACTGTCCACTGACATGGAAAATTTGTGGAGCCCCAAGGGGAGGGTTCAGACTGTGTTTCTATGCATGGACTGGCACCTTAGAGCCAATTCCCCCCGGAGGAACACCCAACCCAGTCTGGATATTAGGATGAGGATATCGGACTTGCCTGGAGTGGATACTGAGCTAATCCACCTTGGGACCTCTTGACTTTTCTGGTGAGGGGATTGGGTAGTAGGGAGAAGGGAGCCTGAAGACTGACCAGGAGGGGTGGGGAAGGGGAGGGGAGTTGGAACAAGGGATACATGGATAAAAAAATGATACTTTATTCTATAAGAATAAATAGATATAAAAAGAAAGAAAATTGTAAGAGCAGGATTTCAAAATATCTTGATATGTGAGTGAAATGCCATAATCTTATATGATGAAAATTCATTTAGATTAATCTAAGTTTCTTAGAAGCAAAATAGCAAAATAAAAAAAAATACTTAACAATGTACTTTTACAAACATAGTAGAAAAAGCACTAATAGTTTAACACAAATAATATGGCAGTTTCTTGACAGCAAAATCGAAAGCAGCAACAGTGAATCAAGCTCATAACATGAGTCATTGTGCACCAGGCTGCCAACAAAATCATTTTTTCCATTGGGCGATATTGATAGACATACAGAATGAGATCAGTGATGGGAGCACAAAATAAGAAAAGTGACAGCTCTGTCTGTCCTTGGATAGAATCTCAGTGTGTTCAGTTATAATCACTGACTTTAAGAAAGATATTGATAAAGAGGATGACATTCAGTGCTCAAGCCCAGCATCTTGAAAGGAACTGACAGCATGACAGATGAGGTCTCCTAACAGAAACTGCAGACATTGAATCTGCAGATGAGAAGACTTAAAGGGAAGTTGAGAGCTTGTCTTGATAGCCCAAGAGCTATCAAGTGTGAGAGGTCTGAGATTGCTGCTGATGGCCCTGAAGTTTAAGCTGGAAGGAAAATTTGAAACTCCATGGAGCCCACTTATAGCTAAATGTACTGTAGGATTAAATACCATTCAGAGTTGTCCACACATATACCAGCAATCCCAATGGAGGCTGAAACTCAAGCCTTTCTCTCTTTTCCAGATGGCTGATGGTACACAGTCAACTCCTGGACAAACATAGATCTAACATTTTTGAAGAAAGGATACACCATTTGATGGAAAGTGGTTCAAATGCCCCAAAGTTCTCTCATCCCAACTCTGCGGAACATGCATAAACTACATTTTTATCTTTCTGCAATTTATTCCAAAAACTTACATTCATTAAATACTGAGAACTTCATTTGGTTTTGCTTGTAAGTTTAATTTATAATATTGAAATATATGTATTTAGCATTACAAAAATATAGTTGTATATATAAATATTTGTATGTATGTTCACACATTTTACACTTATTTTATAAATTCATCAATATCTATTAAAATATATTGAAAAATGTTTTATGTAGCAAAATGTGTCAAAATATTTTCAATGATCATACATAGACCATATATGCCCTGTCAAAGAACTAACATATCTGTAGCAAAAAAAGAATATGTTACTAATTTTCAATTTTTTTCTTTAAACTCAAAACCTGAAGACCAAGGTTCTAATCCATACACTGTGTGAAGAGTTAAATGATATCACGGTCACTTCATTAATTTGATTTCTTTTATCCCTGCATTGACTCACATACTTTAATGACTCAAATTTATTAAACAGTGTGTTATGGCTTTTTTTTATATCATCTACAAATCTTTAATAAAAGCTATCTGATCACAAGTTTGAGGATAGCCTGAATAATATTGCAAGACACCTATCTCACAAAACAAAATGAACATCAACATCAGAAAATCTCTGAGTTTCAGAAGTTGCCACAGAAAATCTCATGAGATGTTTCCCTCTAAATGACAAGCTCCTATCTATCCAGCAACCAACTTGACTTTCCAACCTGGCAATGACATTTAGTAAAAATCATCTCTCTTACTTTTCTTTTCTTTTCTTTTTTTTTTAAATGTACTTTGGCTGGGTTTAATAGTATCATTATTAGAATTTTGGACTTTTTAATTTTTCTTTATTTTATTATTATGAACAAAGAAGTCACACTTTCTATGCTTGTATATCCTTATTTAAGGTCCCTTCCCCCCTACCACCACCACATTAGGTCATTCTCCCTTCTCCACAACTCCCCAACCCGCCCCCCCCACCCACCCCCGCAGGTGGCAGGCAGTCCCAAGGTCCCATTGTCCCATTATTGCTTAGTTCAACCTGCACTCCTGGCAGATCCAGTTTTCTACCCCCAACCTCAAGACTGAGTCAGGTGTTTCTGTAGGGGGAGTAGGATTCAAGGAGTCAGTCCAAGGTGTTTCTGATCCTAAGCTGTTCAGTGGTTGGCTTTTTCTAAATTGGATCTTATATTCAGCAAGCTGTTTTTACTATTAGGGATCTGTTGTTGTTATTTGACATAGCTTTCCACAACAGCCTCTACATGTAAGTGGAGTATAAGTTGCTGCCACTCACTTGTAAAAACCTATTCTCATAATTGTACAATGGCCCTACTCTTGAAATGTAGTCCCAGAAAACACTTTCCTTTCCACTTTTAGACACTGATGGTTTACTATTCTCCAAGAGCCATAATTTAGTAAATCATAAATTCTTTGGAGTTGGGGTACAACATGACTGAGTACCCCTCAGATTATGAAAGAGCACAACTGAATAGCTCATCTTTTTGTGTATGTTGTGTCTTTTTGAATGGTCTCTGCCAGATATCAATCACAGTCGTGAATACCAGGTTTAATCCATTCAATTGTATTTTGAGTTAAGAAGGAACCAAATTGGTTCATCACTTTTTCTCATTCTCCTTCTTTCTTTTCTCCTTCCTCCACTTTTTCTTTCTTATTTGCATTTTTTATATTTAACTTTGTATCTTAATCACATTTTCCACTTCTGTTTTCTCCCTCTAAACCCTACTAAAAATGCTTACATGGTCTCCTTCAAATTCATTGCCTCTTTTTTTTTTTCTATAGATTGTCATTGTATTACTTGTATATACATATACAACTTGTTCACTCCATATAAGTGCAGGTGTATGTGTATTTAAGATATGACCATTTGACATTGCACAGTGAGCTGATGTCCCCCCCCCTTCGGGAGGGCCACCTATTCCATGCCCAGCTTTATCTAATTGACTGTAGTTCTTTGTGTACTTTACACACCTTAAGCACTCTTCCTAGTACTGTTTAGTATGTCTTTTCATGTACTGCTTGTTCAGTTCACATTTGGGCAGCAATTTTGGTGAAAATTAAGGATGTAGCTTTTGATGCTCCTAGGAGACAGTATTTCACAGCAAACTCCTTGTTCCTCTGGGTCTTACAATCATTTGTTTCATTTTCTGTAAAAAACATCCCTAAGTTTTTGCTATGGGAAAGTTTTGTAAATGTATCTATTGTTGTTCACCTTCACAGCCTGTCAATTGATTAGTTGTGGTTTTCTATAATGGTTTCCATCTACTGGAGAGAGAAGGTTTTCTGATTAGAGTGAAGACTTAACACTCACTAAATAAGATGAATACTATGCTTGGTATTAGAAATGCTAGCTGTACAATAAGTGATCATGAATTTATGGTTACTGGAGGAAAATCTACAACCATATTTTTTAATTTATACACACTAAAAACAGGGTTCTTGCAAATTAGAAACAATAACACAATAATATTAGGATTTATACTACTAGTACAAGAAATGCCTCAAGGACAGTTCATTTTTAAATTATTAATTTGGACCGAGTCTACCTACCTCCTCAAAGCTTTGCTACATTAACAACAAAAGTTCGAATTGGATAATGACTGTTTCAATTTCTTTAACTCTAATTTCTCCTGTTTCTTTCTCAGATTTTGTTCTCTGTGTCCCTATCTCTGTCTCTCTGTCTCTCTCTGTCTAATTCCTTGTCTCTGTCTCACTCTTTCTCTTCTCATCTTCTTTCTTCTAGTCTCTTTGCTGTTAGCTTATTTAATCATGCTTAGCCTTGAATTTAATTTAGAATGTAGGCAGACTCAGTACAAATTAATAATCTACAAAGGATGAACAATCCTTGAGGAATTTCTTGTGGTAGGATACACGCCAACATTATTGTGCTATTGTTTCTAATTTGCAAGAACCCAATCTTTGGTGTATATAAATTAAAAATAAAATTAAAATAAACAAATTTGAGTAGATCAAGCTACATAGGTATTGAATTTGAGAGTAAAAGTGCTTGATTTTAAACAGAGAAGAAAGTTAATTTGGTCTGCTTCATTATACCTATACTACATTAAAACAACCAACCTGAATGGTAATACAAACTTATAAGTTGATATTTAGTAACTTTCCAAGAGTATAAGTAACTACCTACCTATTAGCTTTAAAATCTATTTAGAGATGCTTGTTTTTGGTGTTTGCCTTACTTTAGCATTTACCTTTAGTGCATCCTTCAGTTTTCAATTTTATGTTTTTTTGATTTCTGAGTAACAGTATTCTTAAACAAACTCATTTAAATTTTATCATTACTTACTTGACATTTTAACCGTACAAATATTTCATTTACCTGTAATATTTACTTGTAGATTTAAAGTCAATAGTTTTGCATACAGAATCCTAAAAAGTGTGGCACTATATGATTCTGACAGACTGCAATGGTTTCTTTAAAAGCATGCCGGAAAATAAAATATACATCTAACTGAATCTTCTTTAGTTGCTTCATAAATTTAATGGATATAACTTAACAGCAATAAAGGCTTATGTACAAAAAGTAAATTTAATATAAAGATCAAACTATTTTATAGTGTACACATTCTACTTCAGTTATATTTTTAAATGAACTGTTAAACGGATACTGCTTGTTTTAGTTGCAATGTTAAAAGAGCTCTATAACCTGGCTTTAAAGACTTTATGTATTGTATCAGAATAACATATGACATATAACATCTCCACAGGACATGGGATGCTAGTTCTTATGAGCTTTAATTGGTGACATATATGGTAAATACTTCTAGTGGTTAGAAGATATAATTACAGCTCAAGTAAATTAAGAATGTTATATATCACTATTCAATCAGATCATTGGTTGTTAGAAATTTATGACATGCTACTTTTTAGCAGGCAAAAAAATGAGGAAAAACTACATAATAAAAGATAAACAAGTTAAAACATCTTTTTATTCTTTATTTTCCTGTCTAGCACATTGTTGTCAGTGTTATAACATTAGAGGATTCTACAATATATTTAATCCCAAATTTATAAAAAATAAATAATTTATGGAAACCAGCATTGCAACAATATAAAGCAAATTGTCTTAGGTTGGGCCTATACATGTATACATAAATATTTTAAGTTTGCCTTAAGTCCCATTAGAAAACAGTTAAATCCACTAAGAAATCTGTACAACTGTAACTTTATTATTGTATATTGTAGTATGTAGGTGTTAAATCTTGGTAAGGCTATTAGCTTTTTCCTGTTTTGGAAGTTGTATAGTGCATTGTTCTGGAAATCTGAAAGCAAATTAATAGAAAGAAGGTATTCAGATTATATCAAACTCAAAATTTCTAGTGTCTACATTTTTGGGTGTCTTCAGCAATAATACAATTTCTATGAATAATCAAGTGCATTTGTGATGGCCTATACTGTTGTGTGCATCACTTGAACTACATTGACCAAAAATTTGAATTCAGGATTATCATGCATAGTACTGAAACTTTTGTTATGCTGTCTGTAACTCTTGTGAGAAGAAATATTGGCAGCATCTTGGAGAACAGTGTCAGCCAAAAACCTTAACATATGTATGTATGTCTGTCTGCTCCCTGCCCAGGGAGGGGATGAGGAGTCGCAGAGAAGAAAAATGACCAGATGTGTTGGGAGGGGGAAGAGACCTTGAATAAGGATATACAGGGATGGAAAAAAAAATTCAGAGGGAAAGATGAACACAAAGAAAATATATGTGTAGCAATCTTATTTGTATTTCCACCCTTGATAAGCCATGCTTATGATTCTTATCCTCTGTATAGTTATTGTTAACTCT
>PVIH01023467.1:0-24761 GCA_004025045.1 Sigmodon hispidus | reverse complement strand
AAAAAAATTCAGAGGGAAAGATGAACACAAAGAAAATATAGGTGTAGCAATCTTATTTGTATTTCTACCCTTGATAAGCCATGCTTATCATTCTTATCCTCTGTATAGTTCTGTATAGTTATTGTTAACTCTTCCACATTTTAAATTCTTTTTACTGTGTTTTTTTTTGATAAATACAAAATAAAGAAGGAAAAAAAATTCAGAGGGAAAGCTGAACACAAAGTAAATATATGTGTAGCAATCTTATTTGCATTAACACCCTTGATATGTCATGCTTATGATTTTTATCATCCTTATAGTTATTGTTAACTTATCAGCATTTTAATTTCATTTTACTGTTTTTCTTGATAAATACAAAATAAATAAAGAAAAAAATATTTAAAAAAGACAAGTATATATCTAGGTTCAGATACTCAAGCACATAGAGGTTATCTTAAATGTGTTCCAAGAGTATATGGCTGTTTCTTAGATGAGAACAGAATGTGGCATCATCTATATGTTGCTAGTTTTGCACACATGCTAAAAGACTCACAGTTTCTGTTAGATTTCACCAAAAAAGTAGAAAAAATATTCTGTGATGTTATCCAATGTACAGCAGAGTTGGATTCCATGCAGATAGCCTCAGAATTGATGACACATGAAACTTTGAAGATGAAACCTGCACTGCAATGCATACCAAGAATATGGAATGTCTGTTTACACAAGTTGTTGACACTAAGTGGTATTGTCTACAGAGAAAGAACATAATGTACTGCAGGAGACAGAGCCATCAGGGCAGGGCTATATATGTCCCTTGAATCTCAAGTAATACTATTATTTGATCTACAGGCAATACATGGAGCTTCAGGATTTAATGTTTGTTCTAATAGGTTTTAGTTTAATTCCTAGTGCCTCCTTTTTGCAATTAGAATATTTATTTTTGAGTTTCTATGTCTTGAAACTGTAATTTTATTCTTTTTTAAATAGAGGCTATCAGTTAAGTTTGAAATGAGTCTCAGAAAAGACTTGATTTGTAATCATTCTTGAAACTCATAAAATTATGGTGATCCTTGAAGTTAGACTAAAGGGGCCTATGAGGGCCAGGGACAGAAAGTTGTTTGGATCTAAATTATTTCCCATAGTTTCAAGTTTTAAATGCATATTCCCCAGATTGTGATGATATTTTAAATACTCTGTAATCTTCAAGAGGTAAAATCCAATGGGCAAAAGATTATTACTAAGGACAAGCCTTTAAAGTGTATATCTGCTCTTCTGCTGACAAGAAGAGAATTATTCTCATGACCACACTTTCTTAGCCATGATAAACTGAAGTCTTCTAGAAAATGCAAGTTCAAATAAAATAAACTTCTTTAAGATATTTCTTTTAGTTATTTTAGTCACAAAAACACATAAATAACTCATATGATAGCCATGGGCTCCATATAAAAGAGCCTGGGATTTTTTCATAAAATTAATTCACCGAAAATGTTTTTTCCCAGGCTGTTAACTGTGAATAAGGTCTACCTCAACCCAGTGGCTGAGTTTTAGGATCCATATTCTTTATATACTGACCTCATGAATACTAAGCAACATACTAACAGGATTTGTGACAAATATTTGGCTTAGATAATTCTCTATAATTCATTAGGGAGAGCCCAGCCAATTTTCAGTGGTGCTATGCCTGAGCTAGTGATCCTAAGTTCTATAAGAAAGCAGGCTAAGCAAGCCATGGATGGGAGTAAGCCAGTAAGCAGCAGCTCTCATGGTTCCTGCATCAGCTTCTCTCTCTAGGTCCCTGTCCTGCTTGAGTTCCTGGTGGCTCCTATAAAAGAAAGCATTTAATTTGGGGCTTGCTTAAAGCTTCAGAGGTTTAGTCCGTTTTCTTCATGATGAGGAACACAGATGCATACATGGTCCTGAAGAACTACCTGTGAGTTATACATCTGGTTTCTGAAACCTAAAATTTTATCCTTCCACAAGACCATGCCTCCTAATCTTTTCAAACAGTGCCACTCTCTGGGGATCAAGTATTCTAATCTATGAGCCATGGGGGCTCACTTAAACCACCATACCCATAGACAAAGATAATTAAACAATATATAAAATCCCCATCATCATAGGTGTGGTGGCACACAACTTTAATCCATATACTTGGAGGCAGAGGCAGGTAAATCTTTAAGTGTTTGAGGCTAGGCTACTCTATGTAGAGGGCTCCAGACACACTAAGGAGACAAAGCAAGACTCTGTCTCCAAAAACCCAAATGAAACCAAAACCAACTCATTTTAAACAAAGAAAAACCCCATTGCTGAAGATCCTATACACTTCAATCACTGAGTGGAGTAGAACAACTCAAAGGTGGTCCTGACCTGAAGGGCTCCTTCCTGATCTCATAGTGCATATTCTGTGCCATTTGCTCCCTGGGGACAAACACAGACCCTGCTGTGGAGCACAGGAAGCCCAGCAATGATCACCCAGACAAGATGTCCCCAATGGTGCATTATTGCTTCTTATACCATGAGGTAACCAATGCTTGTCAGATTGGATCTAAGGAAGGAACTTGTACCTGGAGTTATAAGCCTAGGCAGGAATGTACAATGTACATATCCACAAGAATAATCAATACATTTAAAATAAACAGAAATGAAATGAAACAATCATTCAAGAGTATAGTAAAAGGGAAATAAATGTTCATTGGAGACCAGCTAGACTTGGTGGCCTGCTCTTGAAATCCCCACCTTCCAGAAATGGAAGTTCTTGGGGTTGAGTCCAATTATGGTTACTCAGGGAAATGCTATCAAGAAAATTGAAAAGGAAAAATAAGAAAAGAAGTGTAAAAAAATTCTTTGAAGTCAATTGTTTCTTATCCAAACAGTGGAATGTTAAACAGGTTCCAAGAAACTCCTTCGATTTCTGTTTAAAAGACTTTTAGTTGCATCTAGATATAAGAGTTCACCCCTGTAAACCTAGCACTTGGGAGACTGAGACAGGAAGATTGTGGCAAGTTGGAAACTAGCCTGAGCTACATAGTGAGACCTTAGAGAGGAAGAGAAAAACAAACCACCCACTTGAGCCAAGAAGTAGATGTTTGAGAAAAGCCTGAAAAATGTCAGGGAGCAAATGGCACAGAATATGCCACATCTGAGGAAACTATCACCAGACCGCTTTTCCTCCACACAAAATCAGAGGCTGGGTGTCTTGCCATCCCAGTATTCAGCCCAGGAACATGCCTACAGGGAGAATGTGGAGCTGCTCCCTGTGCTTGCCAAAGCTAGTGGTAACATGTATAATATGCATACTTTAGACCTAGTGCATAAAAGTTCTCATTCCATTTGTTGATTAATACCCACATAATAATTTCTCTGCAAATGCAAAATTCATGAAAATAAAAAGAAAATGCAGAAACTTTAATTTGAAAAATGTGTGAGGTCTTGTTAGATTGGCTAAGATAAAAGGCACAGATGACAGCCTATGTTGGAGAGGATGCAGAGCAAGGGGAGCACTACTCCATTGTTGGTGGGAGTGTAAGTTTGTTCAGCCACTTTGGAATGCAATATGGCAGTTTCTCAGAAAACTGGGAATCAATCTCCCCAAGGATCCAGCAATACCACTTCTGGTGTATGCCCTAAAGATGCACAGTCACACTTCAAAGGTATTAGCTCAACTATGTTCATAGCAGCATTATTTGTAATAGCAAGAACCTGGAAACAGCCTAGATGTCCCTCAACTGAAGAATGGATTAACAAACTGTGGTACATCTACACAATGGAATACTACTCAGCAGTAAGAAAAAAATGATATCCTAAAATTTTCAGGCAAATGGATGGAATTGGAGAATATCCTCCTGAGCGAGGTATCACAAACTCAGAAAGATAAGCAGGGAATGTACTCACTCATTAGTGGTCTCTAAACAAACTAACAAGAAAAAAGGCAAGCATGCCCAAGCTGCAAACCACAACCACTGAACAGCTTGGGATCAGAAACACCCTGGACTGACTCCTCGGATCCCACTCCACCTAGAGGAACACTTGACTCACTCTTGAGGGAGGGGGGACAAAACTGGATTTGCCAGGAGTGGAGACTGATCTAAGCATTATTGGGTCAGTGGGACCATAGGACTGTCTGCTCCCTTCCCAGGGAGGGGATGGGGAGTTGCAGAGAAGAAAAAATGACCTGATGTTGCGGGAGGGGGAAGGGACCTTGAATGGGGATATACAGAAATAGGAAAAAAAAAATTCAGAGGGAAAGCTGAACACAAAGTAATTTTATGTGTAGCAAATTATTTGCCTTATCACCCTTGATAAGTCATGCTTATGATTTTTATTTTCTTTATAGTTATTAACTTATCAGCATTTTAAATTCAATTTACTGTTTTTCTTGATAAATACAAAATTAAAAAAAAGAAAAATGTGTGAGGTATACTTGAAGTGATATATTGTTTGGTGAAAAGCAAGACATATACACATGTGCTTAATTTAGATTGCAGGGTTAGGTTGGCTAGGAGAGGAGAGAGATTGTGTCAGAAATTGAGATATCTCATAATGGTTGCCTGGTGTTGCCGAGGAGATGGTTAGTGTGGGAGCCCAAGCGCTGGGCTTGGCAAGTAAGGGAGTAGGTGGATGTTTCTCTTTTTGATAGGTTCTTGTCCCCACACCCTCTTCTTGGGATTCCTGCCTTTTCAGCTGAGGATGTGGATTAGTGCCAACTCCTGGTGTTACCTAGTGTGGAGGATGTACTCCAGCATCCACCTGAACACAGATTGCTGGGTACCTGAAGGCCCTGGCCTGTGTTCATGAAAAGAAGAATCAATGTTATTGGCATACCTTCTCAACTCATAGCTTAGGCTTGAAAATTTGGAGCTCCCACAAGTGAATACAGCTATCTGTGCTTTGCCCTGTGTCTATGCTAGAGCTACATTCTAACATGGGTGAAGAAACTAGTGTCCATACGTTTGAGTGAAGAGGCTAGTCTTTTCCTTGTGGCATGTGCCCAACTTCTTTTATGCTTTGAGGTCTCACACACCACCAACAGTCTGTTCTACTAACACAGGATCCATTTTGGATGATTTTGGAAGAAGGCCTCCCTCAACTGAAAGCTTCTTTGTCACCTGAGTCCTAAGTGTTTGTACATCTTTGATAGGCTTGTAAGCTATACTGGTTACCCTGGTGGGAGGGATCTAGTAGACAGATCTTAAATCTCTGTTCAGGTCCCATTAAGAATATTCTGGTAGGTAAGTGAGAGAGTGGGGCTCACAGCCTTGCTCTCATATTTTGTTTCTGCCGCTCTTCAACCTGTGATCCTGAATGGCATGAGGTTTTTGTTTGTGTCCCTATGCCAATGTGTCTGTGTGCATTTCATGCATATATGTATGTTTTTGCACAGCATGTGGGAGTCTAGGATAATCCCTGTGTGTCAGCTATCCTGGAAGCAAGGCCTCAGAGAGCTAAAGAGCAAGGGCATCAGGGGCATGGACTGTAGCATTTAGGGTAGACAGCTCAGAGTACACACTGGGAAAGACTGGTTGTTTTGTAGAATGAGCCATATAGTGTTCAATCCCTCTTAAGGAGCCAACGTAGGCACAAGGTCTGGGCTTGTCCTGGGGTGTGTGTCTAGGCATGTGGCTTAGCTGAGCAGATCAGAAGCACAGCAGCACTATGAAGAACTGCCAATATGGCACCTCTGTGGACTTAGTACAGGCCGGACTCCAGGAAGTTCTGTGTAGCATGAATTCTAGTTGTATTAAATGAAACTCAGAGCCAAATGCTGGGGAAAGTCTGAAATATCAAAGAGAGAAACACCACAATCAAATCTCACCCACGACCTTCCAGCTTTCTCTGCCTCACTCCTGGTTGCATCTAATGCCTGTTGTCTTTCTAAGCCTGCCTTGAATACCTTCTTCACTCAGCTGTATCCCATCCAGTTTAAGATTAAAGGTGTGAGCTACTCTATTTGGTAGTCAGCCTTGAACTCACAGAAACACAGAAAGATCTCTGTCTCTGGAGTTATGGGATTAAAGATGTAGGTCACCACTCCTGGCTTTCCCCATGCTAGGATTAAAGGTGGGTGCCACTGAAGCCCAGCTGTTTGGCCTTGTACTCACAGGGATTCTCTGGATCCCCATGCTGTGTGAGTTACTACTGCCCTGTTATCCCTGGAACTCCCAGAGCTACCTCTGCCTAGTTTGACTGTGGGTTGATATCTCTTGATATTCTAGGTTTTATTAAATATGTAAAATATCATCACAGTCCTGTTTCCAGCACCAGAGTGGATGTCTCCAAGACCATTTATATAGAAAGGCAATTGAAATGCAATGAAGTTGCTTTCTCCAAGAGGCAGGGAATGTGATTTTTTAAGGGCCCAGCATATAAATAGTGGGCACTGTGGGAGTGTAACTCTGCAGGCTTGGTGCTCAAGGGAACAAAGAATTGCAGTATGCCAAGAAAGTCTGACCCAGGCTTGGTGCTCAAGGGAACAAAGAATTGCAGTATGCCAAGAAAGTTTGACCCAAGTGAATCTATCCAATTCCCTGCTAATCACACTTGCACTACTTCCTTGAATACAATGGCTATGACTATAAATATGAAAGAGTGGAGGTGGAGGTAGAGCTACAGGTAGAGGGAGGGAGGGGGAAAAGAGAGGAAGGGAGAATGAGAGACAGAGAATCTCTGTATATTGTGTATTTGTGTGTTTGTTGGTGTTAGTGCGGTGGTTATTTTTTAGTTTGTTAATATGTTTGCATACAGTGTGGTGACAAAACCCATTGTCACATATATCTACACTATGGACTCTTGTCACTGAACTTGGAAACAGAATAGCTAGCTAGCTAGATAATAGATGGATGGATGGATAGATAGATAGACAGACAGATAGATAGAAGCATACTTACCTAACTACATACATACTTACATACTTGCATGCACTAGTGATGTGGATAAACAGACAGACAGAAAGACAAACAGATAGAGAGATTGATGAGAGATATAGATAAATTCTTGTATACCTACTGGAAATCTGAGGCCTCATAATAGAGATAGACTAGCATGCTGGGTTGTGTAGAGTTAGAAATCTGCATAGCTACTCCTTGACATGAGATCAAGGTCCCAGCCCACCTCATGCAGTGGAACACATTGCAGGTGCTGCCTAATCAGCTTCCAACTCTTCATTGGACATGTCAACATCCGTCCAGTATAGTGATGGTGTGTCCAGTCAGGAAGCAGTCTAAAAATTCATCCAAAAATCTGCATGATAGTCTCAAGCTGGTTCTTCTTCACATATGTTCAACTGCTCAGGTCTAGATATGAATGATGGAGGACACATTAAATTCATTTCTACTTTAAGGCAGTAGCCTTTGATTATAGACTCTACTTGCTACTCTTGAACTTTGAGTTTTTAAACCTGGTAGGTCTGGAGAAGATATCAGGTGAAAAACTATTCTAGGACCTCATGTTTGGGTGGAGACTGAGTCCCCTTAATCAAACAAGGACATTGTAAGACTCTCATTGGTCAGAAAAGCATATTTGAAGACAACTTGGGTGGGCCTGTAGAAGGATTAAGAGCCCTTTGTGTAGTTGGGGAAAGGTCTGTAGCCTCTTGTGTATCTGTGGTAGATTGCTGGTACTTTTGAGGACATAGGCAAGTTTCTACAAACTCCTGTGAAGTGCGGAAAGTTCCTGTGAGTGCTTGTGTGGAGGAGGAATCCAAGGAAATCTCACCTCTAGATGTGAAAGTTGCTACAGACTCTTGTGTACTCATGTTACATGACATAGCCCCTTGATCACATAGGATTAAATACAGAACTGTGTGTATAGATGGACTATGTCCTGGAACATTTTTTTGTAGATGTATCACATCCAAGAGCGATTTCTAAAGATGGAGATGTGACTGGAACCCCATTTGTAGATGTATCTTGTCCTATATTCTCCTTATCAGATAGGATAGAACCCAGAAACTGCTGGACACATGAGGAATCATCTGATTTCCCTGGTGCTTATGTAGAAATTCTAAGAGCCTCTCCTACAGATTTGAGAGAGGATAAGTCTTTGATCCTCCACTCTAGAAGTAGACAATCCCTGATGCACCAGGTCTGGACATGATATCAGTAGGACATCAGTGTTGCAGTAAGGTATGTTCGTGCCTTATAACTGGATAAGAAAATGTGATCCAGACTATTGCACCTTAGAGACTGTGGGGACCAGGCAATTGCTGCTTACTGTGATAGAGAAACAACAAGGAAAACTGTTTGAATAGAGCAGAAGATGCCTGGAATTGATATTAAAAATGTTATCCTTCATTTTAAGGATGGCCTATCCTGGAATTTTCCAGTTAATTTGTGACAACTTCTATGAATGCCTTCCTGTATACTGAAATGCAGCTGTAGATTGCTTAATAATACTTACTGCAATGTTATTATTATGCAAATAATTTATACATATATACTCTAATATATATCTTATATATGTATATATATGAGAATAAGGAAAAGAAACATAAATGCCTTATAGTACAGATGGAAGCCATTTTTCAAGTATTCTTATCTGCTTTGGTAAGTTCAGAGATTTAGAACACAGGCACAGTTAGACTCCTGGATGTAGTCCCTATGGCCTTAAACAATTGCTTTGTTTCAGTTTACTCATTGAATCCTATAACATTTACATATTTGGATTGCTTTTAGAAGGTCACATAATTCCCCTGAAGGCACAATATGGCTAATGGTTCATATTGCTGCCTCTGCATGGGCCATTAACTTTCATTCTAATGATGCAGCTATAGCATTGTTGTACAGAATGATTTTCGAACCTCTCAGTAAAGTTCAGTCTTGGAAAGGTCATGTTTCCATAGGAGCTGATATCCTGAGAAAGTGTAAATTTGAGGATAAGAATGGAGATGTTATATTACTGATAGAGAAACTTGGTTTTCTTGTTGCACACTTTGCCAGTGTTCCTTTGAGCAGTTTTGTTCTTGCACAATTAAAGTCTTTTGCCTATTTATTTCAGTGATATATTTGACTTTTGTGAAGAATTTCTGTTTTTGTTTTGCTACATATACAATAAGTCTTGCATAATTAAGAAGCATTGGGGGCACTTTTCTATTATTATCTTCCTGCATCATTGCCTTAGTGATCTACCACATGCTTTCTCCTTGGAATTTTTGAAAACCTCATCACTATCTTACTTTGTTTAGACCAAATTTATCTCATCAATTTCATTTTAAAGGTATCTGAATCCAGAAAACCCATTCTTTTCTTACAATCTGGAATAAACTAACTTCTTGTATAATTTTATAGTTCACCATATTTATCTGCATAGTAACACATACAATAACTTTCATATACCTTTGATTTACCTGAAGTTCTTGTTGGTTTTTGAAGACCTTGAAATCATTCAATTTACATACAAGCATAATGCTGCTAGACATAAAGAACTTGGTGTAGGGCAAAATGGACAGGAAATATGAATATCAATTCAGATAACATACAATTAGATTGGCAATTCTAATGTCAACATAAAATAGCTTGAAACAGGAAGTCACTTAAACATGGAAGTTTTCCACGGCCTCTAGGTCCTTTTCTCTCCAATATTGGTCCTGTCTAGATAACTGCCCATGTGCCTTTCTGTTTGTTTACTCTGAAGGATCTTCTGAGAACAAGAAGACACTAACTCAGGGAGCCTTCCCTTCCTACTTATGTTCATCTAACCCCAACTTGCTCATGTGTGTATATGTGTGTGTGTTTGTATGTGTGTGTGTGTGTTATGAGCATGAAAGTCTAGTTAGATTTCTTTTATATATGTGGGTACATGTGCATATGACAGTATGTGCATATACAAAACATATGTGGATGTTGGATGTCTTTAATAACTAGACATTATATTTACTAAAGCAAAGTTAAGCTGGTTTAGCTATTCAATCTTTCCCTGGAGATCCACAGTCTCCAACTCTCTAGAGTATAGGTAAGCAGCCACATTTACTCATCATTTATTTCAGTACTGGGGATCTGAGCTTTTGTCCTCACCTGTATGTGGAAAGTGCTTTATCCACTGAACTATCTGCAGTTCTTATTATTTTAACTGTTATCAGGAAATGGTTTTATTTTCTTTTTTTTTCTCAGCATGGTCTTTGTTGACATATGGAAAAGCTATTGATTTTTAAATGTTGACTTTATATCTTACAATTTTACTGGCAGTGTTTTATATATAGTGTATATATGTATGTATATTTATAGAGAGAGTTTCTGCTGAAGACTTCTAAGTATAGGATTATATTATCTGTGAATAGGCATAATTTGACTTTTTCCCATCCAATTTGTATCCCTGGTGGAATGTAAGCTGATGTCACACTTTATAAATCATCATATAGGTTTTCAAAAATAAAAATACAATTATTATAAAGCCTAGCTATAATACTGCTGGAAAAATACTCCTGGAAAAATTATTATAAAGCCTAGCTATAATACTCCTAAGTTTTACTACTGAGATGATTGCACATCTGTGTATATTGCTGCAATAACCACAATAGATAAGAAATGGAACCATTTATTTTCATTATGAGATGCAGAGCTAAAATGTAGTATATATATGTATATATATATATATATACACACACACAATGGAATTTTATTTAACTAAAAAGATAGATGAAATTGTAGCATTTTGAGGAAAATGGATAGAACTGGAGATTCTGTCAGGTGATTAAGCACCTATTTGGAAAGAGAATTACCACAAATTTTCAATCATATCTACATTTGATATTTAATTTTTATATATTTGTATGCCTGTGCGGTTAAGTGGGTACGTCATAAAACTAAAAAATTAATCATGAGAGAAGAAAAGAGATCTTCAGGTAAATTTAAAAGTGTAATGGAATACATGTAACCTAAATCATAAAGGTGTGCTTATTACTTACTGATTTATTGCTGCAATAAAATACCATTACCAAGGCAACTTGTGGAAGGGAGAAGTTATTTGCCTTATGATTTTAGAGGAATAAAAGTCCATCATGGTGGGGAAGTATGGCAGTAAGCAGCAGGCATGGTACCAGCAGTAGGACCTGAGAACTCACATCTCCAACCACAAGTAGAAGCCAGAGAGAATGAACTTAACATGGTGAGAGTCTTTCAGCTTTCAAAACAAGCTTCTACTGATGTTCTTTAGCAAGTCCATAACTCCTAGGACATCTCAAACAGCCACCAACTGGGGGTCAAGTATTCAAATGTCTGAAAATATAGAAGATATGTCACTCAAACCACCACAGTATGGCTATTGAAGGAAGCAATGAACCAGTACATTGAACTCATGGAATCTAAAACATCAATACAGGAAACTGAACAACAAGGAAAAAGGGAGTCTGGAGAGAAGGCTTAGCAGTTAAAGGAATTGGTTACTCATCCAAAGGACCTGGGTTTAATTTTGAGATCCACATGTTGGCTCACAATGTTTTTATTACCTATTTATTTATCAACATCTATTACTATATAGAAGACACATTCACATTGAAATTTCTTTAAAAAGATACAACATGAATTCACTCAGACCATGGCTGGCATAATAGCAGCATGACAGCAAAAGAGCAGCCGAGTACCTTGGTACACAGCTGAAAGGTCAGAGGTCAAGCAGTGACTTCTGCTCCCTGAACACAGGCCCTGAGACAAGGTGCAGCTTCCATTCATAGGACGGCTGGCATGATAGCACTGCAAACTCAAAAGAGCAGTTGGCCCTCTGAATACACAGTTAATTAAGAGCCCTCAGACCAAAAACCCACTAAGAGCCAACCAAGAAATAACCAAGTATGAAATGAGGTAACAATGGGCAGATGCCAGTGTAGGAATACATACAACAATACGAAGATCAACAAGACACCACCAGAAGAAACAAGTAGTTCTATACCTTCAAGACCTAAGCGTAACAATGAAGAGGAAACAGAAGGAAATGATATTAAAAACAGCTTTATGAAACTAATTGGAGCCTTAAAGGAGTATATAAAAAATCCATTAGAGAAATAGAAGAAAATGCAAACAGAAAATTAGGAGAGATGAACAAATTCCTGAAAGAAAATGAAGAAAACCAAGAAAAAAAATTCAAACAAGTGAAAGAAACATTTCAGGAATTAAAAACTGAAATAGAAGCAATAAAGCACAAATCTAGATAAACCTGGAAATATAAAAACTGAAAAAAAAATACCTGGAACCACAGATTCAAGCATAACCAAAAGAATCCTAAAGAAGTAAGAGAGAATCTCTGAAGTGGAAAATACAATAGTGGAAATAGATATATCAGTTAAAAAAATAAAACCAAAAAGCCATAACACAAAATGTCCAGGAAATACCATGAAAAGAACAAACCTGAGAATAATTGGAATTGAAGAAGGAGAAGAACACCTTTCTGTGTTCAAAGGCACAGAAAATATATTCAACAAAATTATAGAAGAAAATGTCCCCAATTTAAAGAAGGAAATGCTTATAAAGATACAGGAAGCCTACAGAAAACCAAATAGACTAAACCTTCAAAAAAGTCTATTCTTCATATAATAATCAAGCCACTAAACCTACAGAACAAAGAAAAAGTACTAAGAGCTACAAAGGAAAAGGCCAAATCACCTATAAAGACATACCCAACAAAATAACACCTGAAAATTCAAAGGAAACAATGAAAACAAGAAGGTCCTAGTCAGACATTATACAGACACTAAAATTGCATGGATGCCAACCTAGACTACTGTACCCAGCAAAACTATCAATCAACATAGATGGAGTAAACAAGATATTTCATGACAAAACCAGATGTAAATACCTACCCATGAATCTGGCTCTACCAAAAGCTCTAGAAGGAAAACTCCAACCTAAGGAAACTAGAGAAATCCATGTAACCACAAACAATTGATAAGGACACAGAAGAAACCCTCCCAAAAAGGAAATACAAGCTATTATCAAAAATAACAGGAAATATCGATCACTGGTCACTAATATTTCTTAATATCAATGGACTCGATTCACTTATGAAAAGACAAACCCTAGCATGATGGGTGCAAAAACAGAAACCATCCTTCTGCTGCATGCAAGAAACACACCTCAACTTCAAAGACAGATACCAGCTCAGAGTAAAGGGTTGGCAAAGACTTTCCAAGCAACTGGCCCTAAGAAACAGGCTGGTGTAGCCATTCTAATTTCTAATAAAATAGACTTTAAACTAAAATCCATAAAAAGAGACCAAGATAGATACTACTTTTTCATCTCAGGAAAAATCTACCCAGACAAAATTTTAGTCCTGAATATCTATGCCCCTAACACATGGGCACCTACATATGTAAAGGAAGCACTACTAAAGCTTAAACCTCATATCAAACCTGACACACTAATAGTAGGAGAGTTCAATACCCCACTTTCACTCTTGGATAGGTCAACCAGACAGAAACTCAACAAAGAAATAAGGAGTCTAGCAGAAATTATGACCCAAATGGGCTTAATAGATATATACCAAACTTTCCACACAAACAAAAAGGAATATACATATTTCTCAGCACCCCATGGAATTTTCTCTGAAATTGACCAAATACTAGGTCACTAGGCCACAGAGCAAATATTGACAGATACAAAAAAAAAAGGGTATAATCCCTTGTACTTTATCAGGCCACCAGGGCCTAAAGTTAGAGTTCAACATCAAAAATCACATAAAGCCTACCAACTCAAGGAAGCTACATCAATCAACTGAACCACTGCTGGGTCAAGGAAGAAATTAAGAAAGAAATCAAAGACTTCATGGAATTTAATGAAAATAAATCTACAACTTACCAAAATTTATGCAGCACAATGAAAGCAGACTTAAGATTAACTTCATAGCACTAGATGCCTACATGAAAAGACTAAAGAAATCCCACACAAGAGAACTATCAACACAGCTGAAAGCCTTAAAACAGTTAGAAGCAAACTCACCTAAAATGAGTAGACAGCACGTAATAACCAAACTTAGAGCTGAAATCAATACAATTGAAACAAAAGGATACAAAAAAATCAATGAATCAAAGAGTTGATTCATTGAGAAAGTCAACAAGATAGATAAAGCCTTATCCAAACTAACCAAAATGCAGAGAGAGAGAGAGAGAGAGAGAGAGAGAGAGAGAGAGAGAGAGAGAGAGAGAGAAACCATATTGACCAAATCAGAAATGAAAAGGGGAACATAACAACAAACCCTCAAGAAATCCAGAGAATTATCAGGTCATACTTTAAAAATCTATGCTCCACAAAAACGGAAAACCTAAAAGAAATGGACAGTTGTGGGGACAGGTACCATTTACCAAAATTAAATCAAGATCAGATTAAAGACCTAAACAATCCTATAACCCCAAAGGATATTGAAGCTGTCATTAAAAGTCTCCAAAAAAGCAAGGGGAACACTCCTCCATTGTTGGTGGGAGTGTAAGCTTGTTCAGCCACTTTGGAATGCAATATGGAGGTTTGTCAGAAAATTGAGAATCAATCTCCCCAAGGACCCAGCAATACCACTTTTGGGTATATACCCTAAAGAGGCACATTCACGGGGGCTGGAGAGATGGCTCAGTGGTTAAGAGCACCGTCTGCTCTTCCAGAGGACCTGGGTTCAATTCCCAGCACCCACATGGCAGCTAACAACTGTCTGTAGTTCCAGTTCCAGGCAAACACCAAGATAAATAAATAAATAAATAAATAAATAAATAAATAAATAAATAAAGAGGCACATTCACACTCCAAAGGTATTAGCTCAACTATGTTCATAGCAGCATTATTTGTAATAGCAAGAACCTGGAAACAACCTAGATGTCCCTCAACTGAAGAATGGATTAACAATCTGTGGTACATCTACACAATGGAATACTACTCAGCAGTAAGAAAATATGATATCCTAAAATTCGCAGGCAAATGGATGGATTTGGAGAATATCCTCCTGAGCGAGGTATCACAAACTCAGAGAGATAAGCAGGGGATGTACTCACTCACTAGTGGTCTCTAAACAAACAAACAAGAAAAAAAGCCAAACATGCCCAAGCGGCAAACCACAACCACTGAACAGCTTGGGATCAGAAACACCCTGGAGTGACCCTTCGAACCCCACTCCACCTAGAGGAACACCAGACTCACTCTTGAGGGAGGGGGGACAAAATTGGATTTGGCCAGGAGTGGAGACTGATCCAAACATTATTGGGTCAGTGGGACCATAGGACTGTCTGCTCCCTGCCCAGGCAGGGGATGGGGAGTTACAGAGAAGAAAAATGACAAGATGTGGTGGGAGGGGGAAGGGACTTTGAATAAGGATATACAGGGATGGAAAAAAAAATTCAGAGGGAAAGCTGAACACAAAGTAAATATATGTGTAGCAATCTTATTTGCATTACCACCCTTGATAATCCATGCTTATGATTCTTATCCTCTTTATAGTTATTGTTAACTTATCAGCATTTTAAATTCATTTTACTGTTTTTTTTGATAAATACAAAATAAAGAAGGAAAAAAAAAGTCTCAAAAAAAAAAAACAAAAAAAACAAAAACAAAGGCCCAGGTGGTTTCATTGCAGAATTCTGCCATATATTTAAAAAAGAGCTAATACCAGTACTTCTCAAACTGTTCCATATAGTAGAAAATGAAGATATATTGACAAACACTTTTTATGAGGCCACAATAATCCTGATACCTAAGCCAACGAGTGATGCAACAAAGAAAGATAATTACAGAACAATTTCCACATGAACACTGCTGCAAAAATTCTCAACAAAATTCTGGCATACCAAATCCAAAAACATATAAAAATTGTCATTTAGCACAATCACGTGGGCTTCATCTCAGAAATATAGTGATGGTTTAGCATACAAAAAACTGTAAATGCCATCCATCATATAAACAAATTAAAGGGAAAAAATGCTTACATGATCATCTCTTTAGATGCTTAAAGCCTTTGACAAAATCCAAGACTCCTTTATGACAAAAGCCCTGGAGAGATCAGGAAAAAAGAGAAAATATCTAAATATAATAAAGGTGATTTACAAGAACTAACGGCCAATATCAAACTAAATGGAGAAAAATTCAAAGTAGTCTCCTAAAATCAGGAACTAAGCAAGGTTGTCCCCTTTCCCCTTATCTATTCAACAAAGTTCTCGAAGTTTTAGTTAAACAATAAGAGAACGAAAGGAGACTAAGGGGATACAAATTGAAAAAGAAGTGAAACTACCTCTATTTGCAGATAATATGATTGCATATATAAGTGACCCACAACATTCTACCAGGAAAATTCCACAGCTGATAAACACCTTCAGAACTGTATAAAGATACAAGATTAATTCCAAAAAAGCAGTAGCCCTCTTATACACTAAAGATAAAAGGGCTGAAAAATAAATAAGAAAAACATTGCCTTTATAATAGCTGAAAATAGCATTAAATATCTTGGAGTAACTATAACAAAACAAGTAACATCTATTTGACAAAAATTATAAATCACTGAAGAAAGAAATTGAAGAAGATATCAGAAAATGGAAAGGCCTCCCATGTTTCTGGATAGGTAAGATCAACATAGTAAAAATGGCAATTCTACCAAAGGCAATCTACAAATTCAATGCAATTCCCAACAAATTCCCAAGACAGTTTTTTTTACAGACACTGAAAGAATACTCAATTTCATTTGGAATAACAGGAAAGCCATGATTGCCAAAACAATTTTACTCAACAAAAGAACCTCAGGAGGTATCACCCTCCCTGACTTCAAGTTATTCTATGGAGCGAGCCACAGTAATAAAAACAGCCTGGCACTGGCATAAAGACAGACTTGTGGATTAATGGAATCAAACTGAGGTTCTGGGCATTAACTCAAACACCTATGAACACCTGATCTTTGACAAAGAGGCCAAAAATATTCAATGGAAAAAGATAATATATTTAATAAATGGAGTTGGCATAGCTGGTGTGTGTAGAAAAATGCAAATAGATCCATGCCTGTTACTCTGCACAAAACTCAAATCCAAGTGGATCAAAGACCTCAACACAAACCTAGCGACTCTGAATTTGATAGAAAAGAAAGCGAGAAATACCCTCCAACAAATTGGCACAGATGACCACTTCCTAAATATAACACCAGAAGCACAGACACTAAGAACAACAATCAATAAGTGGGACCTCCTGAAACTGAGAAGCTTCTGTAAAGCCAAGGACACTGTCAATAGGACAAAACGACAGGTTACAGAATGGGAAAAGCTTTTCACCAACTCTACAAGTGATAGAGGACTGATCTCTAAAATATATAAAGAACTCAAGAAACTTGAGTCCAAAATCTTGAATAACCCGATCAAAAACTGGGTTTCAGAACAAAAAAGGGAATTCTCAGCAGAATTACGAATGATTGAAAGGCACTTGAAAAAGTGCTCATCATCTTTAGCCATCAGAGAAATGCAAATCAAAACAACTTTGAGATACCACATTACACCTATCAGATTGGCTAAGATAAAAGACGCAGAAGACAGCCTATGCTGGAAAGGTTGCTGAGCAAGGGGAACACTCCTTCATTGTTGGTGGGAGTGTAAGCTTGTTCAGCCACTTTGGAATGCAGTATGGTGGTTTCTCATAAAACTGGGAATCAATCCCCCGAAGGATCCAGCAATACCACTTCTGGGTGAATACTCTAAACAGGCACATTTGCACTCCAAAGGCATTAGCTCAACCATGTTCATAGCAGCATTATTTGTAATAGCAACAACATGGAAACAGCCTAAATGCCCCTCAACTGAAGAATGGATTAACAAACTGTGGTACATCTACACAATGGAGTACTACTCAGCAGTAAGGAAAAAATGATATCCTAAAATTTGCAGGCAAATGGATGGATTTGGAGAATATCTTCCTGAGCAAGGTATCACAAGGCCAGAAGGATAAGCAGGGAATGTACTCACTCATTAGTGGACTCTAAACAAAAAAGCAAAAAGCAAAGCATGTCCAAGCTGCAAACCACAACCCCTGAACACCTTTGGATCTGAAACACCTGGGAGTGGCATCTTGGATCCCACTCCCTCTAGAGGTACACCTCACACAGTCTTCATATTGGGGTGAAGAAACTGGATCTGCCAGGAGTGGATGCTGAACTGGGCAATATTGGGACCTTGAGACCTCCTGCCCTTGCTGGGGAGAAGATAGGGAGATGTGGAGAAGAGAGAGTGACTGGAGGGGGTGGGAGGGTGAAGGGACCTTGAATAAAGATATACATGGATAGAAAATGTGACTTTATTCATAATAATAAAAAAGGCTCTACCTTTTGAGAATGCACATTCATTTGAAAGGAGAGAAATGAAAATGCCCCTGAGTGGTTTTTTGCTCCAAAAACAGCTTCCAGGGAAAGTGTTTTCCTGGCCCAGTACATGAAGTGTGACAGAAACTGTGGTGTGAGGAAGGCAGGCTCAATCCCTCATGAGGGGGCAGCGAACTTCTTGGCAACCTCATTCATGTAGTAATGGGTTTTCAGATGTGAAAATGCAAGATTGAGTAAAGCATGGATTTTTATGCCAGGATTCCAGAAAGTCACCAAGGCCAAGCAATATATAACCAGGTTAGTATCATTCAAGGACCATTTTGTGAAGGTGTGAAGCCTGAATTGCAAACAGTAGAGACCTCAAGATCTTGAAGACGCAGTTGACTAAGGGAATATCTGCTGAGAAAAGCTGTAGCTATGGAACAGCGCTGTCCCAAGAGAGGAGTTATGTTTTGCTGCAAGTGGCAGAAATGGATAGAAAGGACCCAAGACTTTTAGAGCTAAGGTGATTCCATCATGATCTCCAGATGCCTGATATGGAGCTGCAGAATTTGATGTTTACCCTGCTGGGTGTCAGTCTTGGTCTGATCATTCATTTGCTAGGATCTCGCTATTCAGGTTGGGAATGGGAATGTTTATTTTGTACTATTATACATTGGAAACATGTAATTTCCTTTTTTAATATTAAGTAGTGATTCACAGTTAGAGGTCAGGCTGTTTCAGATAAAAGTTAGATTTAAGACCTTCAAACAGTGTTGAAACTGTTAAAGACTATGAGGTTTTTGAAGTTTGAATGCAATCTGGTTTTCTAAGATGGCTAGTACAAGAGATAGAAAGCTATGGTTTAAATGTGATGTATTCAGTTGTCAAATGGACAAGGGGTGGAGCTGGTAAGCTTGGTAGTCAATAAGGCAGGGCATAGACTCACTATGGAATAGACCTCTGGGCATATCTGTGAGGGATTTGTAGATTGGGAAATTTCTCATTTCTCTAAATATGAGATCTACCATCCCATGGGCTGGATCCCCGGACTGAATAAAAAGGAGAATGTGAAAAAAAAGAAAGTTACTCTAACCATGTATTTTATGTATTTTGCAAAATAAAACATGCATAACTACAAAAGGAAAAAAGATATCTCTTTTGTTATTCTCTCTCTCTCTCTCTCTCTCTCTCTCTCTCTCTCTCTCTCTCTCTCTCTCTCTCTCTCTCTGTCTCCTTCCATCTTCCTACTTGACCATCCTGTTACTTCATATTTTCATCTCTCATCCTTTCTCTACTTCTCTCTTCCCAAATTACTGAGGAGATTCATTTCCACCTCCCAGGGTGTTTCATGCTTGTCCCTCTTACAGTCTTCCTTGTTACAAAGTTTCTCCGGGGTTGTGGACTGTAGCCTGGTTATCCTTTGCTTTACTTCTAATGCATATTTATGAGTGGGTACATGCCATTTTTTTTTCTGGATCTGGATTACCTCATTCAGTATATATGCTCTTGGATAGGTAAGATCAACATAGTAAAAATGGTCCTATCGGGCCCCTGCAGCCTGAGGCGGTAGGTCTGCACAGGAACACTCGGCCATCACTACAAGGGAACTGTCCTGTTGACGAGCCCTCAGACATGGATGAACAGAGACCTCGCTGATCTTGGAGGAAAGTGAGCTGAGTCTCACATAGCGACCTGTGAGAAGCTGGGACGTAACATTGCATGCGGCCAGTCGAAACGCTGGCGAAGGTTTACCCGCCGCTGTAGAAGGCCTTGTATATAATATGAAAAAGCTGCTCTCAACCTTTCCGTCGACCCTTTTAGAAAGACTTTTGGCTAAGTCTGGATATCAGCTGTAGAGATCGCTGACGCAGGGTAGAGTAGAGGTAGGAATTCACACATACATGCCCAGTCGTCTTAAAAAGCCTCGTAGAGCTGTCTTCTAGAAGTGACTTTGAAATGGAATTGTTTAGGCCACCTCTAGAAAGACCCAGGGAGTGACATTCATCCTTGTTTGTTCAGTAGGTTAGAGTACCCAGCAGGAGGATGAAGAGGCCAGGAGCCAAACTGAACCTGTGAAAAGGATGTCTTTATTGGTGTTCTAACTATTGTGTGTACATTTTAATCATCCACTCACCTCCATTTGTGCGTGTGCTGAGGATTCCAAGTACTTTTTTAAAAAATATCTTTCTAGATGCTCTGAAGTGAGTGACATTTTATAAGTAGTAGTAAAACAACATATTATGTAAATACGTTTTCGTTAGGATTCATTTGAAATATTGTTTGGGGAGGACTAGCCAAACCCTTCCTGAGCTGTGTTTGTGCCCTGGTTCCCAGGAGAAGGAAATGCAGATCTCTAAGACGTTGTGCTCCATAGATGGAAAAGGAACAACTGCCTCAATGTGTTTGGCTTTGCTGTGTACATAGTATATATAAAGGACAAAGGACTCCTAATTTACAACATCTAGTCACTAGATGTTAAAGAGGTTGCCAGTATACGACTAAGTAGAGGTAGTAATACATTTGTACTTTTTGTCTTAAAATTTTTTTGTGTTAAAATTTAGTTATTACTCTTGATACATGTGTGCTGTTTACTGGACTACTGTGTACACAGTGGGCAACAGTCCTTACTTGAAACATCTGGTCTATCTAGATGTTCAGAAGTGCCCAATATATGTTAAATGTAGAGGTAGTAAAATATCACTTTGTAAATATCTTTTTCTAAAATTCGTGAACTGCTATCTTTGGGCGAGAAATATGAACGCCTGTGAGCAGTACTATCTGTACTTGCTCAGTGGTTTAGAGGAAGTCCTGGGAGGCAGCCAGGTGTTTAGTGTGTTTATATGAGACCTTTTTCAGATGCCATTTCTATATATTTACATTTTGTTTTGCTAAGTGTATATTGTATATAATGGACACATATGTTTAAAATTTTGAGCTTCTAGTCCCTAGATATTAAAGAGGTTCCCAATGTATGAAAACGGAGTAAAATTAGCACATTGTAAACACTGTCAAAATTTATAAGAAAGATTGTTTTGTAAACGATTGGTGGATATGACTTTGTTCAACTATTTCTAAGCATTACATATGCCTATGTTTGTCTACCAACCTGAAGGCAGAAGGGAGAAGTAAATGGGTCAAAGCCCAGGTGGTTATATTTAGAAAATACCTCAGATAGTCACTATTGCTTTGCATACAGTTTTATTTACCAGTGCAGTGTGAATAGCACATAAGTTGTTACATGAAATATCTAGTCTTGCTAGATATTTTAGAAATAATAGGATACTATTTTATGTAAATAGTTTTTTGAAAAACTGGAGGTACTATGTTTAGAGTAGCATTGATAACCCACCTCTGAGAACAGTGCACCAGCTGTACTTGTTCAGAGGATTGAGGAGGTGGGAAGGAAGGAACTGCAAAAGAATTCCATTAGTGTGATAGACATTTTTACCTTACCCACCCACCCTGAGTGTTATATACATTTCATTTAACTTTCCTATACTGTATATATTGTACACACCAGACAAATGAGTCTTATTTTATGGTATCTAGTCTCTAGGTATTAAAGAGATTGCCAACATATGACAAAAGTATAGTAAGCTAACACATTCTGTACTCTGTTCAAAATCCATAGCAAGGGTGTCTTCTGAAAAGAGTTGTGAAAGGTGCCTGTGTCACTTGGTACAGGAGAGGGATGGAAAAAAAGGTCAAAGACCAGAATGTTCTTAGCAGAAGACACTGAATCTAACCATGGTTACATGTGTGTGGTTTCAACACTACTGTGTATATAGGGGACACATCTTATGTCCCCATCTGAAACATCTAGTCCTTCTAGGTGTTTAGAAGTGCACAAAGTATGTTAAAGGTAGAGGTAGTAAATAATACATGTTGTAGATTCTCCTGTTTAAAAAAAAATGTGGTTTAATTAAGATACTTTAAGCTTTGTAGATGTTTATTTGATACTACAAATGTGGTCAGCTGTCATAAAGTAATTCTGTTCATCACAAAATAATAAGAATTTTAACAGTTCAAGTGGAAAAAATCTTGAAGTTAAATTTTTTTTTTTGAACTGGACAAATTCTTTCAAGAGGGGCCTCCAAAACCCTGAGTAGAATTATCATACGAAGTAATGAAATGTTTGAATTCTTCAACATGTCTCTCACCTATTTCGTGTAAATTCTGTTTCATTGCAAAGTGTATAGATTTTTCTAATGAAGAATCTTTTTCAATCAGCAATTTCACAATGCGCACGAAATTTTCACATTCTTGTCGGTAAACCTGCTCAATCTCTTTTAATTTTGATGCAAATGCTTTAGAGCGACTGTTAAACTGACCGACTTCACAAAATTCTGTGCTGTCTCTTGTGTTTGACTCAGTTTCTTTGGTCAGGTTTATACATAAGGGTGTCATGGATCTCACTTCAAAGTCAGAAATCTCAGCCAAGTTATTTTCACCTGACTTTGCTGGCTTTTCATTCGCCCACTTGCTTGCAGCCTTAGCAAGATCCTTCTCAGTTAGCTTGCTGGGTTTGTCTAACACCTCATATAAACAAACTGCTGGGGAACTTGAGGGTGACATATCTCTCGATGTCTTCAAAGCCTGGGTAGATGCCCACTTCATTGCAGCCTCAGTAAGTTCCTTTTCAGTTAGCTGGCTGAGTTTGTCTAGTATACTGGAGGAAGGTACTGTAGGGGAACTTGAGAATGAAGTATCTCTTGACGTTTTCAGAGCCTGGATGAATGCCCACTTGATAGTAGCCTCAGCAAGTTCCTTTTCAGTTAGCCGACTGCGTTTGTCTAATACCTTGGGTGAAGAAATTGCTGAAGATCTTGAGGATACAGTATCTCTTGATGTTTCTGAAGACTGCGTGGAACTCTCTTCAATGTTATTCTGAGGCTGAATGACTGAGTGCATCCTGCTTCGCCGTGGATAATAGCGACTATGGCTGAGATGATAGCCAGATCTGCTGTGTTGGGATTCCTCCCAGCCTACTCGTGATCCTCCAAAAAAAGGAGAGCTCCTTTGATGGGGAGACCGTTCTCTTGAGTAACGGGAAGAGCAGATGCTTTTTCTTCTAAAACCATTTCTCACGCCCCTGTATTCAGGGGGTCGCCTTAGGGAATGAGCATCTCCTGCCCATCTGTAACCAGAATCACTTCCTCTGTGAGGCGGGCCACTTCTTCCATCACAAGAAGAACAGCAGCCCTCATCACACTCTCGGTAATCAACAACACTGTAATTTGTTCTGGCTAGCTGAGGCGGTCTCTTGTCTAGCCAAGGTGGTCTCTCTGGCGCAAAATAAACTACCCCATGGTAGACATCACTAGGGTGGCTCCATGGAGGCGTTCTTTCTCTTGGAAGTTGCTTGTAGTCATACTGTAGTCCTTCAGACCACATCTTATCTCTTCCAGAAGCCACTCGATTTTTTGGAACAGAAACGAGTACTGTTCTTTCTGTTCACTCACAATTTCCAACCATACTCGTTGCTCTGTTCAAAAACCTGTTATGGTCTAAAAATTCGTCATCAGAACACATATATTCCACAGCTATCCCTGAAACCCCACCAACAGCTCTCTAATGCCACTTAAGGCCGGCTCAACAGAGTAGAAATGGGGCCTGGTGCTGAAAACCTAAGCTACTTGGGGCTAATGAGGTCATAAAGGAGAATGCTAGGAAACTACCTGGGGTCATGAGGACATGCCTCATAGAGGAAAATGACTACCACCAATTTACTAAATCAGTACAATTTCTAAGTGAATTCTACTTACTACAGATAAGTGTAGTTCTCATCCCTCATCAAAAAAGTTCTCTTTGCAACAGAGAGAGACCAATTAAAAAACTACAGCCATTTAAATTCGGAGAGCAAGTGATTTTGGCATGTCTAGGCCCAATATATATATCTACAGCACAACTCTTGTACCTAAGGCTCATGGAGCATTATTAAGAGGAGGAGGAAAGAATGTAGGAGCCAAGAATGAAAGGAAAGCTTCACCCATGATACTTTAACAATGTGGCTGCCTAAACAGGACCTGAACAAGGACAATACCAAACAATGTACTAACTTGAAAGGGAGAATGTCATCGGATTTCACCCCTAAAGAAAGAACCAGAAACTGCTAAAGAATTAGTCCTCCACAGGGACAATCCTTTTAATTGCTAATCAATATAAAGTGGTCACATATGAGTTCATATGCATATACAAGCAAC
This sequence comes from Sigmodon hispidus, assembly GCA_004025045.1. Lineage (NCBI taxonomy): Eukaryota > Metazoa > Chordata > Mammalia > Rodentia > Cricetidae > Sigmodon > Sigmodon hispidus. The sequence continues at coordinate 351 of PVIH01023467.1, read as the reverse complement.
ACTAAATGGACTTGGAAGATTGTATTTATATATTTATGTCTCTCTGTGTATATGTGTGTGCTTGCATGTAACAATAATAATTACGGAAAAGAGACCATAAATTGGTGAGGCAGTCAGGAAGAGATTATAAGAAAGAAAAGGAAACAAAAAGAAAAGGATATGATTGCATTTTAATTTCTAAAAATTTAAAAATTAAATAAGATATAAATAATAAATGTATAAAGCAGATAATTCAAAGAATGAACACTCTAATGAAATATTTACTTAACATATTGAATAAAAGTAAAATAATAATTTTAAATTATTTATATACTAACAAAAAATCATAGTTTTCTAATAAATTTTAGTAGT
>PVIH01023466.1:0-24763 GCA_004025045.1 Sigmodon hispidus | reverse complement strand
GTATTAGCTCAACTATGTTCATAGCAGCATTATTTGTAATAGCAAGAACCTGGAAACAACCTAGATGTCCCTCAACTGAAGAATGGATTAACAAACTGTGGTACATCTACACAATGGAATACTACTCAGCAGTAAGAAAAAATAATATCCTAAAATTCACAGGCAAATGGATGGATTTGGAGAATATCCTCCTGAGCGAAGTATCACAAACTCAGAGAGATAAGCAGGGGATGTATTCACTCACTAGTGGTCTCTAAACAAACAAACAGGAAAAAAAGCCAAACATGCCCAAGCAGCAAACCACAACCACAGAACAGCTTGGGATCAGAAACACCCTGGACTGACCCTTCAAACCCCAGTCCATCTATAGGAACACCTGACTCACTCTTGATGGAGGGGGGACAAAACTGGATTTGGCAGGGAGTGAAGACTGATCCAAGCATTATTGTGCCAGTATGATCATAGGACTGTCTGCTCCCTGCCCAGGGAGGGGATGGGGAGTTGCAGAGAAGAAAAATGATCAGATGTGGTGGGACGGGGAAGAGACCTTCAATAAGGATATACAGGGATGGAAAAAAAAATTCAGAGGGAAAGCTGAACACAAAGAAAATATATGTGTAGTAATCTTATCTGCATTTCCACCCTTGATAAGCCATGCTTATGATTATTATCCTCTGTATAGTTATTGTTAACTCTTCAGCATTTTTAAATTCTTTTTACTGTTTTTTTGATAAATATAAAATAAAGAAGGAAAGAAAAAAAATTCTAAGCCCTTGTTTCTAACCCTGGCAGACTGTGGGAGGACGAACACAGTTCTGCCCCAGGTACCTCTGGTGTCAGGCAGTTGGGCACCATTGTAATTCTTATAAGCACCATGATGGGCTGAGTAGACAAGGAGTTCCATATATGGCATCAGGCAGATGGGCACTATTATGGAGAGCAAATGTGTGGTATAGTATAGGAGAGAGAGCCAGAATGGTTCATGCTCTGTAGACAAAGAAGCATATCTGAGGACCAGGCTGACATGGGTGGTATGATTGCCACCAAGGACCATGGTGATACCTGGGCCTAGGCTAAAGTAGGGGCCCATGTCTGGGTTCCTGGCCCTGATGTAGTCTGTGTGATGTCCTCAGCTCCTGATATCAACAAAGGCAGAGAAGATATGACTGTATAGAGTTGGTCCACCCCCACTGCCTAGAAGACTAGGGAGAACTGGTCCTGCCCCTCACCAGCTGAAGCACTAATTCAAAAGAGAGGGTCCTACATCTTACCTGGGCAGCACAATAGAGTTGACATTGTTCACAAAGCAAGAGTGAGCTGACCCTGAGGATGGAAAAATTGGAGAGTAGGTCATGCCTGCCATGTGGTATGGGGATGATGCCTTCCCTTGCCCCTTGTCACCTGCATAAGGTAAAGTAAACTTACCCAGTCTTTCACTAGCTCTGGCACTCAGGAGAACAGACCCTCTAACTCACCTGGGCAGTACAGTACAGTTGACCCTGTAGAAAGGGGTATGCGTGAGCCAGCCCTCAAGTCATTATATGGGCAGAGCAGGTACCACCTTTCTCATCTGTGGTGTAATAGTGGGAACAGAAGTAAGATGCCCTTCTTCCCCTACCACCTCCAGCTAGAAAGGGAGCTGTCTGCTTTACCAACTGAAACACTCAGGGTCTGGGCAGCACAGTAGAGCTCACCCTGTAGACAGGGCATTGATGAGCCAGCCCTAGGAATGTGAGCATGGGAGGCCAGACCCCAATCTGCATCTGCTATATGGTGGCATGGGATAGGGAGAGATGCCCCCGATCAATGCCTAAGTCAGTTGGGAAATCTGGCCCTGAGGTTATAGAAGAGAGCTGCCCCTGCCGCCCCCCCCCCCAGCTGCAGATCAGGAGAGCAGGCCCTGCACCTCACCTGGGCAGTACAATAGAGCCAATCTCATTGGTAGATGTGTGGGTGACCCAGCCTTAAGGTTGTGAGCATGGGGGAGCTGCCCCCATTATTCATCTGTCATGTAGCAACGTGGGCTTTGGAGATATGGCCTCACCACCCATCAGTGCCTGAGGCAAAAGAAAGAGCTGGCCCTGAGGTAATAAGAGTGGGAGAGATGTCCCTGCCCCTCATCAGCTGTGGCACTCAGGAAAGTGGACCCTACACTTTGCCTTGCAAGTAAAGATAGGTGGATAAAAGGGTTTACTGCATGACTCACTGTCATACTACCACTTCCATAACAAGACTGATTTCTTTCTTTCATTTTTTACCTCCAAAATTTTATTTTGTTTTGGTGGAGGGATTGCAAGAGCAGAGGTCAGATATGAAGGGACAGAGAAGTGAATGGGATAGAGATGCATAATGTGAAAGACAGAAAGAATCAATAAAAAGGAAGTTAAAAATTCTAGTCCCTCTGCATATATTTTAGTTGTGCAGCTGGGTCTTTTTGTGAGACTCCTATCCATGGAAGCAGTAACAGTCTCGACTCTTGAATGCTCCGGAGACCCTTTCCTCCTACTGGATTGCCTCATCCAGCCCTAATAGAAGAGAAGAGATACCAGGTCTTATTGCAACTTGATATGCCATGTTTGATTGGTATCCATGGGAGGCCTGCCCTTTTCTGGAGAGAAACAAAGGAGGAATGGATTGGGGACCAGGGAAGGTAGAGGGAGGGACTCGGCAAAGAAGAGGGAGGGGAAACCACAATTGGGATGTAAAAAAAAATAATTAAAATAAAATTAGTGAATATGGGGACAAATTAAGGGAGAATGAATATTGTAAGAAGAAGAAACAGAGCTGAGAATATGGCTCCTGCTTTTCATTCTAGTACTTTGAAGGCAGAGACAGGGAAGTTGTCATAATATGAGGCAACTGATCTAAACAAACAAGCAGAAAAACCCAAGAAGTAGAAAGTGAAGAAATAAAGTTGAAGAGGAGGAAGAGAAGGAGGAGGAGGAAGAGGAGGAGGAGGAAGAAGAGGAGAAAGAGATAAAATGATTTCATTGACATGAAAGCCTTTTGTGATATGATGGGACAGAATTAAAATGAGAATGTATGGAAAATGACAAAGAATAAGGAACAGAAGTGGATAGATGCTGGGCTGGGCTCCTACAGGACCAGTTCCTGGCACTATGGTTCAAGGTCAAATAGTTTGCCTTCAGTTTGTCTTCAGTTTGAGAGTCAATCTTAGGAAAGGAGAAGAGAGAAGGGGAAGAGAAGGGAGGAAGGGAAGAAATGGAAGGAAAAAAAAGAGGGATAGAAGGATCAACATGTGGTCCTAAAGAGATTATTGTTCACTTTATCACCCCCTAGGGGATGTCTGGGAAATAACAGAGCACAATTCAGAATTATGCTCATCCTAGAGAGTGGACCAGGTCATACATGTTCATCTTTCAAGATCTTTCAGGTCATACATCATTGGCTGAGAGATATTTCAAAGGGCTTAGTTCTCCAACCCTTCTGGAATGCCCTGCACTAGCCTGAATGCAAACCCCCACTCTTGGATTCTTACAGTAGTACCTGCTGACTAATACTGGAAGCTAGATGCTGACAGGAGTTAGGTGAGTCCCCCCCACCAGGTAGGGAGGTTAATTGAAGAAACTTGAAGATGATAGGGAGGTAAGAGATGTGGAGTTGACTGGAGTGAGATAAAAGTTTAGGAGAGAGTATCTTGATTTTTAAACACAAAATTCACCAGAAGGAAATTGGAGAAAGTGACAAGGCACACATAAAAGCATAATGACATGTGACCAGTCAAGGCCGACTGCTTATGTTTTGACTGTTATTGATAGATGTGCAATCTTTAGTACTCCATGCTTCTGTCATTCCATAGGAGCTGGAGTCTAGGATATCCTCAAGTGCATTCACTGGAATTTTTTCCATTAAACAGGGTAAAAATATTATATTCATTAGATGGTCTATTATACAATTTTAACATTTAAAATTAAGAATCTAAATGGAAAGAACTGAAGAATGAAGCATGTTGTCTGCTTTCTGGGGTATTTAAGTTGCTCTGGTATGGGAGAAATTCATTTTCAAATGGCAGTAATAGATCGACATAGTCCCCCTCACAGTGCTATATACAGTTTTTTGAGTGATTGAGATACATTACAAGATGATGTAAGCTGGATTTTTAGATCAGTCTTTTCAATTTACACAGAATTCTTTAGTCTAATCCCACGATTGAGCTTGTTCTCTGCCAAAGTAACTCATGACCCAGCCAGAAAAAGCTTTTAATCTATCATTATTTGCATTTCCATTTCTTAAATTTAGCATAGGTCCAGCCAAGATTAAATATATATATTTGTCAATTTGCAACATTTCTCAATACTTACTAAGTCTTTGGCATTTGCAATATGTCATTTTAAGGAACAATTGTTAAAATATGTCCAGTAAATTTTATACTATATTTTGATTTCTATAGTTTCACCTCTATTCATCATTAATTTATTCAATACTTTCATAGGTATTGACTGTCAGTCAAAATTATATATGCTTACAATATAATGGATAGCAATAAAAATGTAATAAATATAATAAGGAGTTCTATAATGTTTTTTATCTCTATATCAGCACTTAGCCATTGACTTCGTTATCTTTTTTAGGTAGGTGATTCATATCATAGAGAACAAAGCCATCAGAAAGATATTTAGTGTTTATTACATGAAGTCTATTAGTAGGTGGCCTAGGAGATTGAACTTCAGTGGCCCATTCTAGATTTTAATTTATTTACTCAGTCATCACTGACTTTCTTTTCCTGACTTGATCACTTTCCCATTCCCATGCAATGGTTTCTGAATTAACCTCCGAAATAAATTGAATGAAAATATGATTTTAAGAATGCCTTAAGGTGAAGTGAACCTAATATAAAATGCTGCTTAGGTTTTATTTTCAACTTGATTCAACCTAGGGTCACTACTCAAGATAAAATCTCAAACGAAGAATTGTCTTAATCAAATTGGCCTGTGGCCATATCTGTGAGAAATTCTTTCCAGTAGTAATTGATGTGAGAGGACCTAGACAACTGTGGATGGCACTATTTCTGAGCAGGTGGTCCCAGGCTGTATAAGACAGATGAACAAGAGCCAGTGAACAAACCACAGAGCAAGTTATTGAGTGACATTCTTCCATAGTTTAAAACAGTGGTTCTCAGCCTTCCTAGTGCTGCCATTCTTTAATACAGTTTCTCACGTTGTGGTGACTCGCAGCCATAAAATTATTTTTGTTGTTACTTCATAACTGTAAGTTTGCTACTGTTATGAACTATAATATAAACATCTGATATGCAGGATAACTAATATGTGACCTGTCAAAGGGTCATTTGACCCCAAAGGGGTCATTATGCACAGGTTGAAAACCACTGGTTTAAAGCATTGAGTTTATGACTTGACATCCACCAGTGATGGACTGCAAACTCTAAGGTTAAACATCCTTCCCATTCCTATTGGTCAATTGCTTTTGGTCAGTGGTTTCTCACAGCAACAGAACAACAAGCTGGAATATATTGTAGTTACAAAAGATCATATCGATATTATATATTATGTCTAACATGTAATTCACCTCTTGAAAAAAATGTATCTACTTGTCAACCCATTTACATCTTCTCTAAACCACAGTGTTGTCAGATATAGTGGGACACACCTTTAATCCCAGAATTTAGGATGCAAAGACAGGTGGTTTTCTGTAAGTTAGATGCCAGCTTGGCTTACATAGCTAGTTTCAGGAAAGCCAGGACTACATAGAGCGACCCTGTCTCAAAAAATCACTTTGCTAACCAAAGAATGAATAGAAAAAAATGTGATACATTTACACAGTGGAGTACTACTCAGCAGTTAAAAAAAATGACATCCTGAAATTTTCAGGCAAATGAATGGAACTAGGAAAAAAATCATCCTGAGTGAGGTAACACAGACTCAGAAAGATAAACCTGGTATGTACTCACTCATAAGTGAATTTTAGACATAAAGCAAAGGAGAATCAGATTACAATCCACAACCCTTGAGCAGCTAGGTAACAAGGGGGATCCTTACAGAGGCATCCATGGACCCCCTGGGAAAGGGAAATAGATAAGATCTCCTGAGTAAATTGGGACCATGGTGGGGAGGAGACAAAAGGAGGCAAGTAGAGAACATGAGGGAATGTGATGGTTTAGTTGGTGGGAGCAACAGAGAGAGAGACAACAATGAAATAGATACATTGATAGAGTCACTTGAGGGTTAGGGAGAAACCTGGTGCTAAGGAAATACCCAAGAATTCACAAACGTGAAACCAGCTTAGACTATTAGCAATAGTGGAGAGGGGCCCAAACTGGCCTTACCTGTCATCAAATTGATGACCACCCTAATTGTTATCATAGACCCTTCACCCAGCATCTGATAGAAGCAGATGCAGAGATTCACAGCTCTCAGTCAAAGAGAGGGGAGGAGAAATTTTATGAGCAAAGGGGTCAAGGTCATGATGAGGAAACCCACAGAGACAACGGACTTGAGTTATTGGGAATTCACTGACTCTGAAATGACATCTGGGGAACATGCATGGGACCAAACTAGGCCCTCTGGATGTGGCTTGGGCAAATTGTGGGACCTCTGGAAGTGGAACCAATACTTTCCTAAAGTAATGACTGGCATTTTGGAGTCCATTACCTATAGAAGGATACCTTGATACTGATACTCAACCTTGGTGGAGGGGCTTGGTCCTGCCTCAAATAGATATACCAGACTATATTGACTCCTCCTAGGAGTCGTTATCCTTTCTGAGCAGTGGATAAGTTGGGTGGCTGGGGAGTTGACTGAAAAGAGGGGAGAGAGGGGAAACAGTAGTTGGTACATTTAAAAACTTTTAAATAATAAAAGAACTGTGATAAACAGTTACCTTCAAGTAATCACAGGTGACTCAGCTGGAGCCTCAAACTCTTACCAGGCCCATCTCTGGTTTGCAAAGGAACTTCTTTCTGGAGAAGACTTTGTAGAACAGTGTCTCTGCAGACTGTAGGAACAAGTTAGAGTGGTAAGATGGTGAATGGGTTGTGTCTACTACTGTCTGCTGTTGTTTCTGTGAGGAACCACGTTAACATTATCCTGGAAGTTCCCTCCCTCCAGTAATGAGAAGGCCAGAAACAAATTTTTTCAGAGTAGCAACTAGCAAGCTAGATAGACAGGAGTACCTGATGGCTCTGAGAAAGGATTTTCATCCCTGTCACTGTGTAATCAGATGGAACTCAGGAGCACAGAAGCACTGATCACTAGCCTAGGGAACTTTGGGTTTAAAAGTGTACTCAACACCCATGCTTCAAGTGGTCCTGACCTTGGAATGTTGTAGAATATTATTTTAACTATGCAAAGATGTGTTTTATTTGATTATGCTATAGAATATTACTTTAACTGTGTAACGGTGTGTTACTTTTGTTTATGTTGCATTTGTTTAATTATGTAGACACATGTTGTATCTGTTTTATCTGCCTGCCAGTGGCACCTAATTGGCCTAATAAAAAGCCAAATGGCCAGTACCTAGGCAGGAGAGGGATAGGCAGGGCTGCCTGGCAGAGAAAATAAGTAGGAGTCAATGAAGATTGTCTTAGCTCTAAACCAATCCCTGGAAAGAGACCATGCCAGCTGGCTTACATTAATCAAGATATACTTCCTGGAGCGAAATTGGCCCTGGTCTTCACTGAGTTATACCTGCACTTGATTTTGGAGGGAAAATGGGGTTCTTTAAGCAAATAAAGGAGATGGCATGGCTTCCAAGATCAACTTAATTTGCACCCACTTCTTCAACATCTTCCTTTTTGTTCTATTTTTCTATCCTATTGGAGATTTTGATATGTTTATGGCTTATATTTGTTCACTTATTTCCTTCTCCTGCTATTCCTAATATAAGCATCATGTGGGAAGCCAGCTTTTCTGAGAACACTCAACAAATATCTGTTGAATTATCAAATGAATGATGTTCTCCACCAAACGCTTCCTCAAATTTTTCCTGTAGGAACAGATTCCAGAAAGAGATTAGGGATAAGGAGTTGAAAATAGTAACAAAGTGTGAGACAGGTGGAGACAGAGTCATAGTTAAGATTTTAGTTTGTTGTCTTAACCTTAAAGTAATTCTATATAGGGGGCTGGAGAGATGGCTCAGTGGTTAAGAGCACCATTTGCTCTTCCAGAGGACCCGGGTTCGATTCCCAGCACCCACATGGCAGCTCACAACTGTCTGTAGTTTCACTTCCAGGCAAACACCAAGGCAAATAAATAAATAAATAAAGTTTTTTTTTAAAAAAAGTAATTCTATATATAAATTTAGCATCACATCTTGAGAGAGTGGAGCATACAGCTTTAACCTAAACATCCTCGGCAAGTTTGATGCTAGAAACGTGATCATCTATCTTCTTTTATTGTTTCATTTTTGGGGCAGTAACTCATGATAGACCTTTGGCTGACTTTGAATTTATGTCAATCTTCCCAGATCAGCCTCCTGAGTGCTAAAATTACCAGTGAGCAACCACCATACTAGAATTAAAACTAATCTTTTCTTGCTAGTGCACACTCAAAATATTTTTGTGTTGTGGTCCATTTCCTTCTACAAAAATAGGTACTGATAAGACATCATACTTTCATTTTCTGAATTTGACAATAGAAACAGTCAGGCTGGAGAGATGGCTCAGAGGTTAAGAGCACTGACAATAGAAACATCTATTTTGTCTGTGCCTTGCTGAGACTTTTATTTCTAAATATGGCATGCCAAAGACTTACAACTACAGATCATAGACATGTAATAGTGAGGATACTGCAGGCATAGGTTTCTTCATGAAATTCACTTCACAATAAAAGGAATAATATCTTACACCCATTGTATGTAATAATTAGAGTTCCTAGAGAATAAAAAGGATGGAAGAAACAAATATAAAAAACATTTTATTCCACATTCTAAAAAGTCTTGAAAAATATAATTTATTGTTCACTCATCTAACAAGAGTTAATGGCATAGAATATTGCCTAATTTTTTATTCTTTCCTGAGTTCTTAAATGAAGGTGGGTTATTATGATGATCATTTCAGAGTGGTTCTATGGAGACATGGTATGACCTTTAAGGTTTAAGGATCATAAAGTGTCCTCTCATGATCTTCCTACATAAGATTGCCATCCTTTAACCATCTCTCATATATATGCTTATATATCATCTTGTTTTATTTTCTTCTTGGTTCTTCTCACTATTTCAAGTGGTTTACTTGCTTCCTGGTCAATTTATTTTTTTTATCCTCCATTGAAGTATCTCTGGCACCTATATCAGCACTTGATGTGTTATAGAGACTCAAAAATTATTTAAAGGATGATGTGTTCAGTCAATGTCCTTTTTCATTGTGATTTAAGAGCCCCCTATACATTTCCACTTTTTCTTCATACTCCTTCAGCTACTTTATGCAAAAGTGTCAATTTGAACATTTGGGAGGTGTTATTTTCTTAAAAGACTCAATGATGAATTATCATATGATTTTGCAATTCCCCTCCTATAAATGTATTCAAGAGAAAAGAAAATATGCCTGCATAAAAGCTTGTATATGAATGTATATAAGAACAAAAGATATAAATGGCTCAAATGCCTATCAGCTGATAAAACTATAAATAAGACAGTATATTCATACAATAAAATACTATTTCAAAATCAATGTAATTGAAATACTAATACATTCTACAATATGAATGAACTTTAAAAACATGGTAAATTAAAGAAACCAGTCACAAAAGGGACATATTATATTAACATTTCTTTTATATTTGATTACTGGTTGTGGAAGTCTGAGAATTAGAAGATATTGCTAATGGAAATCAAGGTTTCCATTAAGGGTGATGAAGAGACTCTAAATCTGATTTGAATGATGCCTATACAACTGAGAACATAACAAAACTAACTGATGTATATACATTGCATGAGTAAATTATGAGTCATAAGAATTATATTTCAAAATAAAATTACTGGGAAGGAAAGGTAAAAAGGCAAAATTTGAGATTACTTTCCAATGTTACCTCTACTGAGTTGTTGGCCAATGAGGTTCCACAGAGACCACCAAACATTCCAGGTTAGTGTCATTGTTCTTAGTCACACTCCAGAACTTGATAGGAAGACCCTATTGTTGAAAATATCACACATACTTGTGTCATGAAACATGAAAGAATGAAACAGGTATTGACCTCAAATATTTCTTCACATTGGCTAGTTTCCATAGTTATTGAAGATGTAATGCATGCTACCAGAAGAGAAAAGCAATCATCGATCTCACTTGGGTGTAAACTCTGCCAGCCACAATAAGCATTATCCTGTTGAGATATTACCACCAGTGTAATAATGGCATGAATGTTATGGGAGTAGTTAATCACTTTCTGGTTAGATCTAAGACACATTCCACAAGATAGAATCCATACCTTCTGTCATTATCAGGGCCATATATTGCTAACCTGAGGCTAGATAGGTCAAAAGCAATAGGATAGAGCCCCTGACTATTATTCTGCTAAATTGAAATTGTATTAAAACAGCTCCTATTGACTTATTGACATATGTATAGAATGGTACTTTTTCAGCCCTTAGCAGATCACAATTAATATAGACATGTACAACTGGTCAATGTTCAGAGAATAAGATATAAAAGAATATTTGTCCCTAACTGGGACATCAGTATCATATCATGCCCCTACCACCAAGCTTCAAGAATTATAATGAAAGAGGGGAAGGAAAGATTGTAAGAGCCACAGATAGTAGAAACTAAGAAAACAGTGCTTTGTGGACAGTATGGGGTAAATGCACAAATGAATTTACAGCAAGCGTGACAGCATGCAGGAGACTTGTTCAACCTCATTCCAAAATGAATCCTGATATAAAAATAGAGAAGTAGTGTCATGTGCCACCACGCCAGCAAGGAACACGCAACACCGGATCCTTCTCTTTGCAGTTTATTCGGGCCTCTAATTATCTTCTTGTCTTTCACTCATTCACTCTCAGACAGATGACAAACGACTCACTCTGACACGAACAACGAATGACCCCAGGGGGAATTCTGCTCGTGGCTAAATACCCTCTGGGCCTCCAATTCCGGTAAGCCACGTGGACATTGCCCATAGGTCCTGAGGCGCCGGAAGCAAGCCACCATCCTCGCCTACAGCCAATAAGGAGTTGTTTATTCCCAAGAGCACTCACCATCCCATCAGGAAGGTGGAAGGCGGAAACCAGTGCCACCTTTAGGGCGTGGTACAACGCAGCTCCCTACAAAGTAGGCACCAGGTCCTGTTTCTATCAGAGGCATTTTATAGCTGTTGGCATAGGAACAGCCCACTTTCTTTAATGGTGTGATTGCTGATAAGTCAACCACACTTCAAGGTAGGCCCTATACGCAGGAGTAGTTGGACAATAAAAATTAGGATTGATGGTTTAGTTTTCTTAAAGAGAGCAGATGAAGTTGGGTAGGTAGGAAGGTGAGAGTAAATCTGGGAAGAGTTGTGGCAATAATGATGATCAAAATACATTATATGAAACTTGAAAAAAATTAATGCAATATTATTTCTTAAATGATCCTAGCTCAAGATCCAGCTATACCGCTCCTGGGAAATATGCCCAAAGGATACTCCATCATATCAAAAGGGTGCTTGATCAACTATGTTCATATCAGTTTTATTCACAAAAGCCAGAAACTGAAAACAACCTAAGAGTTCATCAACTGAAGAATGCATTAAAAAGTGGGGGGGGGGAGGATTTACACAATGGTATATTTCTCATCTGTTAAAAACAATGACATAATGAAATCTGCTGGGAAATGAATGGAACTAGAAAAAAAAGCATCCTGATTCAGGCAACTCAGACCCTGAAAGACACACATGGTATGTACTCATTTATAAGTGGATATTAGCTATCAATTAAAGGCTAATCATACTACAATCCATAAACGCAGAGAAGCTAAATAAAAAGGAGGGCTCAAGGGGTGACACATGAATCTCACTGTGAAGGGGAAAGGAAATAGAATAGTTGGCACAGGTGGATACTGAGGGAGGAGTTTGGATGATATGGGTATGGTGACGAGAGATCAGGTGGTGGTGAGAAGATGGAGGGAAAAAGTACTGGGAGACACAACTGGAATTAGGGACATCTCAGGGATGAACTAGAAGCCTAGAACAATGGAACTCCCGGTAACCTATGAGGGTGATCCTAGCTAAGACTCTTAGCAATGGGGGACAATGAAACCTTAACTGGCCATTGCCTGTAACCAGACATGACTTCTAGTGGAGAGATTTGGATGCCAACCCAGCCACATAACCTTTGACCTACAATTTTCCCTGTCTTCAAGATGTGTTGGGAAAAAGGTAGTGCAGAAATTATGGAAGTGACCAATCAATGACTGGTACAGTTTGAGACCCATACCATGAGAGGTAGCCTACCACTGGCACTGCCTGGAAGGCCAGAACCTAGAGGCTGGACATTCCAGAGACTTAGGACAGGACTAAACATAACTGGCAAAAAAGTCAATAAAATGATTCCTAATGATATTTTCTTATAGTCATAGCCCAATTGTCATCAAAGAGGCTTTACACAGTAACTGATAGAAACAGATACAGAGACCCACAGCCAAACATTAGGCAGAGTTTATGGAATCATAGGAGGAAAAAGGATTATGGGAGCCAGAATGGTCAAGGAGACCACAAGAAAAGCCACAGAATCAACTAACGACTCATAACGGAGAGCCCGCATGGATCTAACCTAGGCTCTCTGCATAAATGTGACAATTGTGTAATTTAGTCTTCTTGTGGGACTCCTAACAGTGGAAGCAGGGGCTGTCTCTGACTCTTTAACCTGCTGTTGAGATTCTTCCCTTCTACTTGGTTGTCTATTTCAGCCTCAATACAAGAGGAGTCACATAGTCTTTACTGAAGCTTGATATGTCATAGCTAGCTGACATACATGGAAGGTCTGCTGCCTTATGAAAAGAAAACAGGAGGAAAGGATGGGGATAGCAGAGGTGGAGGGGGTAAATGAGAGAAGAGGGGGGAAGGGAAACTGTGACCTGGATGAAAAAAAAATTAGCTAATTTCATTTTAAAATGTTTCTAAGAATAAGAGAAGTTTCAATAAATAAAATTACACACAGATATCATGCTGTAATCAATTCAGCAAACATTTATTGAGGTTGGGAAGCAAAATAAGCATATGGTTGTTATTAGAAAATCATATAGCCATCTCTTCTATGGGACTACACAGGAACTCTGCCAGTCTAAAAACAACTAAGTTCCCTATGATTCCAGAAAGAAAGGTACTCTGAAGACTGTGACTCTACCTTACATTTTGTGCTTGAGACATTTGGTAAAATATTGAGTCTCAATACCAAGGCCAATGACAGAGACTAGAGAAACCATGAAATTTCTTGGAAAAGAGGAGAGATTTTCAAGGTCTGAAAGGCCACCGTGACAAATTCATGCTGTGCTATCATTAAAGAGAGTCTGATATCAAGCTGTCAAAAACTTCCTGTGGACTCTGAATAGAAGCTGATTCTAAGCTTGTACCTATATATGATTTAACAGAAGAAAAGCTAAGAGCGTCAAGCAGACAATGCTAACAAAACCCAGTAATCTTCAATGTGACATATAATTATACCATCAATATTAAATAACAGAAAAAGTTTCTTCTATAGGTGTAAATTTATATACAATGCCATGAGAGAGCTTTAGAGTAGTATTTATTTTCTATTTTTAGGCATAGACAGTTGCTGATCTTGAAACCTTTGATTCACAAAATACAATATTTCAGTCAATGTTCCATAAATATCTTCTTCTTTTTTGGGGGGGCGGTGTTTCAAGACAGGGTTTCTCTGTGTGTAGCCCTGACTTACTTGGAACTCACTCTGTAGACCAGGCTGTCCTCAAACTCATAAACATCAGCTTGCCTCTGCCTCTGAAGCGCTGGGATTAAAGGCATGTGCTCCCACTATACAGTTCCATAAATAATTTCTATATAACAAAAATATTTTAGTAAAGTTTTGCTAGACAAATAGTATATGTGGAAAAACTATATCCAGCACAGAGAATAGAAATGAGTCAGTATAATTAATACACAAAGCATTGTCATAAAGAAAAGACCAATCAGCTAAAAGGAATACTGAGGAACTGAAAGATATATTTATTTTCAGGAGACTTAATTCACTTGGTCAACAAAGAAAATTATTAGGACAAAACTTTGAAAAGAACAAGATGTCATGTAGTATCACTGTTAGCATGTAAACATCGCTTGCCTCCTTGGCATGGCGGTGCAATTCCAGCATCATCATGTTGCAGCCACAATCCCCACCATGGGGTGTATGTTGGTTTCACGCGAGAAAAGAGACATACACATTCGCACTACCAAGGCCACACGAGGGTTTATTTAAGAGAGTTCCCAGGCATGTACAGAAACAGAAGCAGCACAGAAAGAGAGAAGAAAACAACCAAAACATGGTGTCTCTTTTTAAGAGAAGGGATGTGCACAGGTTTATGCAGCCACGCCCAGGGGCGTGCCTCCTTCCTAGGTGCATCCCACTGGAGCCAAGTTGGCTCAACAACATGGAATGCCAGAAATACTTACATCTCACTGTTTTGTTTATTATAAAAAGAAAACCAGGGTTATGTGGGGGGGGACAGGGGGAAAATGATCTGGGATGTCAGATCTCAAGGCTGCTTCAAGCTGTCTTAAGGGCAAAATTTGTCTTTTCAGGGAACTGTATTTTTTATGGTTAGTCTGTTGGATTTTGCGGGTCATTTTCTGCAGTCTGGATATGCCTAAGCTATGGAATAGTAAACTTTAATTTTCTGGAGCTTGAAAAGGAAATTATGAGTTAGTAAGATAACTTTGAGAAGTGATAATAAAGTGAGTGTACTCTGCTAGGTCAGGAGATGGAAAAGGTTAAAATGGTTTTTGTTTTTTTTTTTTCTTTTTTTGGTCCTGAGGAGGGGGTGGGAAATGGTCTGTTTTACCTGTATTGACTCTGAAAATGGCTCTTGCATTTTTTCATTTTTCAGAAGCAATGGCTGGCTGGAGGGCTAGTCTGCGAAGGAAGTGGGGAGGGGTCAGCCAAAATACCTCAGAGCCTTTTGTTAGTCTTCATCTTAGAAGCAGGCTGGAATGAAAAACTCAGAGATGGGGGATTTTAGAGAAATGTTTTATACTTGGTAGTCTACTTGGGAAACTGGAGAACTGGAACTGACAGTTTGAAGCAGATAGCAAGGTGAATAGAGACAGCTAGAGCAGTTGGCAGTTTGGATTGAGGTGAAATGTGACTAAAAGGTTAAAAAATATCTCTTTTTTTTATTAGGGGTATGGGGCAGGTTTGCTTGACCAAAGATGAGTGAGTGATAGTGAAAACTCTGAAAACATAATTAGGTGGCAGTGTCTGATGAGGCTGGAATTATTTGCTTTTCACCCTGATAATGGAGAGGCTAGACCTCATTGAAAGAGAAATGAGAGGTGAGATCTCAAAGCTCTTGCCTGCAGGACTGAGTATTTGGCTTTTAGTGTCCACGAGGAGATGGATTGCCATGATATCATTATGACTACTCAAGGCTCTCTCTTTGCAATGAGGGCGGTCAGCTTAGGGAAGCCTTGGCAGCGCCAATTGCCCATGGCCAGACCTTAGATTGATAGATCCCAGACTCAGGGTACTATCCTAGGGAAGGGGGGCCCCAAGAACCCAGAATCCAGGCCATTGATGTAAAATAACATGAGGTTTATTACATCTGCAGACGGGCTACCTCCCTGCCTCGGGAAGCAAGGGAGTAGCAAGGGAGGGGCAATCTCATATCTCTTTTAAAGGCTAAGACCATAAAATCACCATAGCAATTGGGGCAACACATGATTGGTTACTTTAAAGGTCATATTTCAAAGTCCTAAGGTTGCTCACAGTAGTCATGGGTTTGCCTTAAGACCAGCTGGTTAGGGGGCTTTTACAACTGGGTGTTAGTCACCACTATTCTGCTTGGAACTTCTGGTATTTTAATCACAGGTTTGACCAGACCATTATGTCCTAACTGAGTTGATTACGGCTATCTGGGCTGAGTCACTCTGTTTCCTGGGACAGACTTTTAGACTTTTAGTTCCTTGTTCTCATGGGGGGTGTGCTCTGCTGAATATCTGAACTGAATGCCTGAGTCAAGCCTTAGAACCCAGGGTCCTTCAAGATCAGTTGGGAAGGATTTCTGTATAATGTCTCCTTGCCACGTGCGGCTCAGGGACATGCACTTAGACCAGCATTTCCTTGATGGTGTCCTGAACAAGGCCTGAACTTGCCTCTGTGAGGCTAGGCAAGAGCAAGGTAGTAGCTGGCCAGACAGCTTTTGCCAGCAGGCAGTACCTTTTTTTGTGATACACTTTAAAAGTCAACTTTTACCTATGGAGTCTGCCTGAGGTCCCCTCTCAAGGTCTAAGTTTTAGCTCCAATGACAGGGTAAAAAAAAAAAAATGGATCATGCGCTCAGAGATCTAGTATACTGTGGAAGTGCATTTAAATGTGAGGCATTTAAAAAGCCAATGGATTTTATCTGCATGAGTTTTGCCTGTTTTCAAACTTGCTTTTACTCTATAGCGTAATTTTTTATTTATCTGAGAAACAAGGTGCAAACTTTTATTATCTTATTTATGGCAGTCGCTTTTTGTAGAGGGAGAACTGGATTTGTATGGCCAGAAACAGAAGAACAGAAAGCCAGAAGGAAAAGTTTAGAGTTGAGATATGAAAAGAAATAGGAAAACTCTTAACAGAGAGCTGGAAGAGAAGGTTTAGAGCTGAGATATAAAAAGAGATAGGGTTAAGATCAACAAGCTGGGAGAGAAGGTTTAGAGCTGAGATATGAAAAGAGAAAAAAATAGGAAAAACCCTTTCTATCTGCCCATGTGCTTGCAAAAGTTAGCTCCTGTAAAATATTGGGGTTGGTAAGCCGTTAGGCGGCTATTTTGAGTAATCTAACGGGCAGTTAGGCCATTTTTTTGTGTAAAAAACAGATAAGCTTGGTGGTATCTAGATAAGGCAAAAGGCTAAGTGGTTTTAATGTCTCCACCATGTACCCTAAGGGAGAAGATGGAGGTATGCTTTTCACTGGCTTATTTCCCATTGTCCAAATCTAAGGGAGATATGGAACTCAGCAAGCCTAGGTTGTCACCTGGCAGACCAGTTCCACATGGGACTAGTCTGTCAACAGTCAGTGTAGCCCACTTAGACAATGCCCCAAATTACACAAACCTCTAAATTCTCATCAGAACAAAGGGGGAGCTCTAGGGAGATACACCTCATTCACAATGGGTAATGCAAGCCCATCTGCCCCAGCACCACATGCCTGTGACCTATCCTCGGCGTTGCCAGCAGAAAAATGCCCATGGAAGACACTAGTGCAAGTCCCTGTGGTGCAAGTCCAGTGGACAGACCATAATATTGGGAAAAGCCAGGAGTGTGTGTTTGTCTGAAGGGGGGCCTTATCAATTAAATCTACTGGTGTTTGAATATTGCACCAGCTGGGCAGGTAGAAGGTGGCCTTGCAGTGAACTTTGGATCAGGTTTTCCTAGCTTATGTGAACCTAAACTCAGGAGAGAGCCTATCTGGGTCAAGCACCAATGACCACTCGAGGGTTTATTTAAGAGAGCTCCCAGGCAGGTACAGAAACAGAAGCAGGACAGAAGGAGAAGAGAAGAGAGTGACCAAAACATGGTGTCTCTTTTTAAGAGAAGGATGTGTACATGGGTGCACGTTTAGGGCATGCCTTCGTATGTGTCCAAGGAGGTGCTTCTGTACAAAGTGCCCCATGGGTTTACGCAGCTACACTCAGGGGCGTGCCTCCATACCAGGTGCATCCCACTGGAGCCATGTTAGCTCAACCACATGGAGTGCCAGGAATACTTTCAGTATATCTATATGGTCACCCTTTAAAGAGACGCCACGAGTAGCAGGGATTCCTTTTTTACCCCCTCTTCTTTCTTCTCTTTTCTTTCTCTTCTCTTTCCTCTCTCTCTCTCTCTCTCTCTCTCTCTCTCTCTCTCTCTCTCTCTCTCTTCCCCTCCCCAACCCATTTCCTGGATATCCAGACCTCAGTAAACTCAACATGGTGTGTCAGTGTGTTCCATCCTTCCACATGCAAAACACTAACAATCACAGTGACAAAAATTCTAAAGGTTCTAGCTTTTTGTGCACATGAAAGTAGAGGTAAAGAACACTTCTAAAATATGCCTGTCAAACTGTGAACTATGGCTGTTATTTTCAAAAGCAAGCACATAGCATTTGTTTGAATTAATATAAATACATTTTTCAGCTCAGTGTAATGTTCATGTTTGGGTGTCAACTTACCGTGGTCACAGGAGTGCTCAGATATCTAGCTAAAACATTAGCCTTAGTGAGGGACGAAGAGATTAGCATTGAAATCATGAATTGTATGATGTAGACACCTTTGCCAGTTTCCCATGGTATTATCCAATCCCTTAAAGGTCTATGTTGTGGAACACTATTTCACAGACATGGCATGGCCAATGCCCTTTGTAACTGTCAGCATCTGCAATTACCAACAGAAGTCATGTAGAAGACCCACCCTTAACTTTCCTTTGCGGTGGACAGGAAGGGCTCTCTGATTGTTTATAGGCACTTCATGGTTGCTGGGGAAAAGGGCGATTGGATCATTTCTCTAGGATTTCCAAACAATGAACAGTTGCTAAGAAATGTTTATTCAGTAGTATAAACCACTCATAATTTACCAATGGTCCTATAACTAACCTGGAGTAAACATAGTGGCTTATAAAGCTGTGATTACGTGAACCATCTCTCTTTCTGTCATTGGTTCCTTGTCAGAGGTGAACAGACATTTATTCAAAAAATTTTACATGACACCTGACTAGAACAACAGGTGATAGAGGGAAATCAATCTCCCATCTTGACTACTTAAGCTAGAATATCAGGTTTTTTTTCCCTTAGCTCTTAGAGAAGACTAAAGCATTTGTTGTCTCAATTTCCAGGCCTTTGAACATAGACTGCGACTACATCATTGGCTTTCCTGGATTGACAGCTAAAACATGGCAGATATTGGAATTTCTCAGCTTCTGCCATCACATGAGATAAACTTTTATATGAATCAATATACTGTTACCTCTGTTTTCCTGGTTAATAGTTTCAGAAATCTCTCTATAGAATTCATCAAGTAATACATAAACTATGAGCATCGAGGATTATAGCTTATGTCAGCAGAATCTAGCCTCTGTGTTCTCACCTTACTACATTTTGCCTACCAGTTTGACTCCCAATACATATGTTTCTTTCTATTTCTTTTGTTAAAAGTTTATTTTTAGAACCCAGGCCTAAAAACAGGGCATGGCCTGCTCAGACCACAGTTGGTGTCATAGCATCTCAACAGCACAAGAGCAACCAAGCCTTTGGGAGCACAACTGGGAGGTCAGAGGTGCATGTCATCCCTTGTTCAAGCAAAGCAGAGAGTTCCCTCTCCAAACTCAGGCCCAGAGAAGGGACACAGCCTGAACAGACCACAGTTGGCTTCATAGCATTACAACCTCATGGAAGCAGCTGAGCCCCTGGTGCACAGCTAGGAGGTCAGAGGTGAGGTTCATCTCCACTTCAGGCTAAGCAGAGACTTCCTCTCTCCAAGTCCGGCCCAGAGACAGGGCACAGCTTCAGTGGATCACATCCTACATAGACCACATTTGGTGTCATAGCACTATGAACTCATTGGAGCAGTCAATACTCTGAACACAGAGCTAATTATGAGTCCCTACACCAACAACTGAATAAGAGCTGACCAAGAACTAACCAAGAGTGAACTGAGGAAACAATGGGCAAATATCAGTACAAGAATACATACAATAATACAAATATCAACAAGACAACACCAGAAGAAGCAAGTGGTTCTATAACTTTAAGACTTGAACATTGCAATGAAGAGGAAAGAGAAGAAAATAAACTCAAAACCACTTTATGAAACTAATAGAAGCCTTAAAAAAGGATATTAAAAACTCCCTTAAAGAAATAGAAGAAAATACAAATAGAAAATTGGAAGAGATAAACCACAACCACTGAACAGCTTGGGATCTAAAACACCTTGGACTGACACCTTGGATCCCACTCCCCCTAGAGGAACACCTGACTCAGTCTCAATGTTGGGGGGAGAAAACTGGATCTGCCAGGAGTGGAAGATGAACTGGGCAATATTGGGACACTGGGACCTTGGGACCTTGGGACCTCCTGCCCATGATGAGTAGGAGATGAGTAGATGTGGAGAAGAGAGAGTGACCTGAAGGGGTAGGAGGGGGAAGGGACCTTGAATAAGGATATACACAGATAGAAAATGTGACTTTATTCATAATAAAAAAAGAAAAAAAAGAATAATGAGATAAATATGATCAAAGCACATTATAAATATGAAAGTCATAATACATCTTTTTACTTTGAAAAAAAGAAATAGAATAAATGACAAACAGAAAATTGGAAGAGATGAACAAATCTCAGAAAGAAAATAATGAAAACCAAGAAAAAGAAAACAAACTGGTGAAAGAAACATTCCAGGAATTAAAATTTGAAATAGAAGCCATAAAGAAGGCACAGAGACAAAGTTGTAAATAGAAAACCTGGAGAAAAGACCTGGAACCACAGATTCAAGCGTAACCAACAGAATCCAAGAGATGGAAGAGAGAATCTCTGAAGTGGAACTCAGTAGCTGAAATAGATACATCAGTCAAAGAAAATACTAAAACCAAAAAAGCCAAAATACAAAATGTTCAGCAAATTTGGGACACCATGAAAAGACCTAACTTGAGAATAATAGGAAGAGAAGAAGAAGAAGAAGAAGAAGAAGAAGAAGAAGAAGAAGAAGAGCTCAAAGGCACAGAAAATATATTCAACAAAATAATAGAAGAAAACTTTCCTAACTTAAAGAAGAAAATGCCTATAAAGATACAAGAAGTTTACAGAATACCAAATAGATATGACTCTCAAAAAAAGTCAGCTTGCTACATAATAGTCAAGCCACAAAACAATCAGAAAAAAATAAAAAATTTTAAGAGCTGCAAAAGAAAAGGGCCACTTACTTATAAAGGCAGACCCATCAGAATAACAACTTGGTTATTGTTATTTCATTGTTTCAATGGAAACAATGAAAGCAAGAAGGGCTTGGTCAGAAGTTATACAGTCACTAAAAGAGCATGGCTACCAACCTAGAACACTATACCCAGCAAAATTATCAATCACCATAGATGGAGTAAACAAGATATTTCATGACAAAGTCAGAATGAAACAATACCTATCTACCAATCCGCCCCTCCAGAAAGCATTAGAGGGAAAACTCCAACTTAAGGATCCCAGATAAACCCATGAAACCACTAACAATCAATAAACCCACAGAAGAATAGCCCAGAGAAAGGAAGCTAGCATACAAACTAGCACCAAAAATAGCAGGAAATATCAATCAGTTGTCACTAATATCCCTTAGTATCAATGGACTCAATTCATCTATAAGAAGACACATACTATCAAGATGGATACAAAAACAGAAGCCATCCTTCTGCTGCATACAAGAAAGACACCTCAACAACAAAGACAGACACAGGCCCAGAGTAAAGGGTTGGGAAAAGATTTTCCAATCAAATGATACTAAGAAACAAGCTGATCTTGCCATCCTTATATCTAACAAAGTAGACTTTAAGCTAAAAGAATTAAAAGGGACTAAGATGGTCATTGCTTATTCATCGCAAGAACAATTGGTCAAGAGGAGATTTCAATTCTGAATATTTATGCCCCTAATATAAGGCACTTACCTATGTAAAAGAAACACTGCTAAAGCACAAATCTCATATCGATTCTCACACCCTAATAGTGGGAGACTTCAATATCCCACTTTCACCCCTTGAAAGGTCAACCACACAGAGACTCAACAGAGAAATAAAGAGTCTAATAGAGGTTATGATGCAAATGGATTTAATAGATATCTACAGAAGCTTCTACCCAAATGCAAAGCAATATACATATTTCTCAGCTCCTCAAGTAATGTTCTCTAAAATTGACCACATAATTGGTCATAAATCGAATATCAACAGATACAGAAAAATGGAAATAATCCCTTGTTTCATATTCGACCACCAGGGCCTAAAGTTAGAGTTCAACAACATCAAAAATCACAGAAAGCCTACCAACTCATGGAAACTAAACATCATTCAACTGAACCACTTCTGGGTCAAGGAAGAAATTAAGAAGGAAATCAAAGTCTTCCTAGAATTTAACAAAAATGAACCCACAAAGCACTCAAACTTGTGGGACACAATGAAAGCAGTCTTAAGAGGAAAATTCATAGCACTAGATGCCTGTATGAAAAACCTAGAGAAAGCCCATACTAGAGAACTAACAGCACAGCTGAAAGCCTTAGAACAATTAGAAGCCAACTCAACTAGAAGGAGTAGATGACAGGAAATAATCAAACTTAGAGCTGAAATCAATACAATTGAAACAAAAAGAATACTAAAAAGAATCAATAAATCAAATAGTTGGTTCTTTGAGAAAGTCAACAAGATAGATAAGCCCTTATCCTAACTAACCAAAAAGCAGAGAGAGAGAGTATCCTAATCAACAAAATCAGAAATGAAAAGGGGGACATAAAAACAGAACCCCAGGAAATACAGAGAATTTTCAGATCATACTTTGAAAATCTATAATCCACAAAAATGGGAAACCTAGAAGAAATGAACAGCTTTTTGGACAGGTACCATTTACCAAATTTAAATGAAGAACAGATTCATTACCTAAACAGACCTATAACCCTAAAGGAAATTGAAGCTGTCATTAAAAGCCTCCCAAGTGAGAAAAGCCCAGGTCCAGATGGTTTCAGTGCCGAATTCTACCAGACATTCAAAGAAGAATTATTACCATTACTCCTCAAACCATTTCACACAGTAGAAACTGAAGGAATATTGCCAAATTCCTTTTATGAGGCCACAATTACCCTAATACCCAAACCATTCAAAGACACAACAAAGAAAGAGAATTACAGACCAATTTCACCCATGAATATTGATGCTAAAATTCTCAACAAAATTTTGACAAACCATATACAACAACATATAAAGAATATCATCGAACATGACCAAGAAGGCTTCATCCCAGAAATGCAGGGATGGTTCAACATACAAAAAAACGTAAACGTTATCCATCCTATAAACAAACTAAAGGATAAAAATCACATGATCATATCCTTAGATGCTGAAAAAGCCATTGACAAAATCCAAAACTCCTTTATGATAAAAGCTCTGGAGGGATCAGGAATACAGGGAAAATATCTCAATATAATAAATGCAATTTACAAGAAGACGACAATCACCATCAAACTTAAAACAGAAAAACTCAAAGCAATCCCACTAAAATCAGGAACTAGACAAGGGTGTCCTCTCTCCCCTTATCTATTCAATATAGTTCTCAAAGTTTTAGCTAAAGCAATAAGAGAAGGAAAGGAGATTAAGGGGTTATAAATTGGAAAAGAAGTGAAACTATCTCCATTTGCAGATGATATGATTGTATACATAAGTTACCCACAAAATTCTTTCAAGGAACTGCTACAACTGATAAACACCTTCGGCAATGTAGCAGGATATAAGATTAACTCAAAGAAATCAGTAGCCCTCCTATACACTAAAGATAAAAGGGCTGAAAAAGAAATAAGGGAAACATCACCCTTTATAATAGCTGGAAATAGCATTAAATACCTTGGAGTAACTATAACCAAAGAAGTAACAGATCTATTTGACAAAAATTTTAAATCACTGAAGAAAGAAATTGAAGAGGATATCAGAAAATGAAAGATCTCTCATGTTCCTGCATAGGTAGGATCAACATAGTAAAAATGGCAATTCTATCAAAAGCAATCTACAGATTCAATACACTGCCCATCAAAATCCCAATACAACATTTTACGGACCTTGAAAGTACAATACTCAACTTCATTTGGAATAACAGGAAAGCCAGGATTGCCAAAACAATTTTGCTCAAGAAAAGAACCTCAGGAGGCATCACCATCCCCGACTTCAAGTTATACTATACTGCTACAGTAATAAAAACAGCCTGATACTGGCATAAAAACAGACTTTTAGATCAATGGAATTGAATTGAGGATCAGGGCATTAACCCAAAAGCCTATGAACATCTGATCTTTGACAAAGAGGCCCAAAATATTCAGTGGAAAAAAGATAGCATCTTTAACAAATGGTGCTGGCATAGCTAGTTGGTAGTGTGTAGAAAAATGCAAATAGATCCAAGCCTGTCACCCTGCATAAAATTCAAATCCAAGTGATCAAAGACCTCAGCATAAACCTAGCCACTCTGAACTTGATAGAAAAGAAAGTCGGAAATACCCTCCAACGAATTGTCACAGGCAACTACTTCGTAAATATAACACCAGTGGCACAGACACTAAGAACAACAATCAATAAGTGGGACCTCCTTAAACTGAGAAGCTTCTGTAAAGCCAAGGACACCTGTCAGATTGGTTAAGACAAAAGGCACAGATGACAGCCTATGTTGGAGAGGATGCAGAGCAAGGGAAACACTCCTTCATTGTTGGTGGGAGTGTAACCTTGTCCAGCCACTCTGGAATGCAGTATGGAGGTTTCTCAGAAAACTGGGAATCAATCTCTCCAAGGATCCAGCAATACCACTTCTGGGATTAAACTGTAATGATACACATTCGTACTCTGAAGGCATTAGCTCAACTATGTTCATAGCAGTATTATTTGTAATAGCAAGAACCTGGAAACAACTTAG
>PVIH01023465.1:14367-24867 GCA_004025045.1 Sigmodon hispidus | reverse complement strand
TAGGTTGTTTCCAGGTTCTTGCTATTACAAATAATGCTGCTATGAACATAGTTGAGCTAATACCTTTGGAGTGTGAATGTGCCTCTTTAGGGTATACACCCAGAAGTGGTATTGCTGGGTCCTTGGGGAGATTGATTCTCAATTTTCTGAGAAACCTCCATATTGTATTCCGAAGTGGCTGAACAAGCTTACAATCCCAACAACAATGGAGTAGTGTTCCCCTTGCTCCGCATCCTCTCCAGCCCATTGCTTTCGGTTCCGCTCCCGGGACCGAGTGCTGTCTGCAGAATCCCAGTGCACTCTGGAGCAGGGGCAGGTAAACTCTGCCCCTGACCATATCCACAGCTCCTGCTGAGGGAAACCCAGCCACGACCTCGAACTGAGCTAACCAACTACAGGGGTCTCTGAAGGGCTGACTCACTCTTGAGGGAGGGGGGCAAAACTGGATCTGCCAGGAGTGGAGACTGAACTAAGCAATATTGTGTCAGTGGGACCATGGGACTGTCTGCTGCCTGCACAGGGAGGGGATGGGGAGTTGTGGAGAAGAAAAAATTACTTGATGTGGTGGGAGGGGGAAGGGACCTTTAATAATGATGTACAGGGATAGAAAGCATGACTTCTTTGTTCCTAATAATAATAATAATAATAATAAAAGTATACAGAAAAAATAAAACCATTCTAACATTAAAAAAAATCTCTCTTCTGATAAACCCACATTCTAAGGATAAAGGTCAAAGGATGAGGAAATCAGACTTGCCTATAGTGGATGCTGAGCTGATCCACCTTGGGACTTCTAGCCCTTTTTTGGGAGAGGACTGGGGGATGGGGAGGAGGCAGGCTGAAGGCTGACCAGGAGAGATTGAGGAGGGGAAGGGAGGAAGAGCAAGGGGATACATGGGAAAAAAGAACTCTATTTTATAAATGAATCAAAATAAATAAATAAATAAAAAGAAGGTCATGACTGGACATGTAAATTTGAAGTTGGGGAAGGAGGTGCCTGTTTGTCTCAAAAGATTTATAATCTAGTTGATATGACCATATTATTTAATACTACTAGATCATAAAATGAATAATTTCATAATCATGGGACTAATTATATAATTTATGTGTAATAAAACAAATACTTTTGTTTCTGTAGGATAAAGTTAGATAATTGTGATGAAGTATATGTTCCATGTGCAAATTTCATATGTTGCAATAAAAATATCAAGATAATAGATTGTTAGAAAAATTGGCTATAAATTATACTACATTATATAACATGTCATAAATATTAATATTACTATGAACAACTAGAAAACTACTAAGGTGAAATAAAAACTGAATGACAAAAAAAAAAAGAAGTCACTTCCAGATACTTAGCTAATCCAAATACTGCTAGTTCTACTGTTTTGTAGAAAGTTTTCAATAAAATTTGATTAAGGAATGGAAAATATAATAAAGGCATAGAAAATATATTCAACAAAATCATAGAAGAAAACTTTTCCAACCTAAGGAAAGAAATACCTACAAAAAATACAAGAAGCCTATAGAACACCACCAAATAGACTAGACCCACAAAAAAAAATATATCCTCACCATGTAAAAAAAGAAGCCACTAAACCTACCAAGCAAAGGAAAAAACCCTAAAAGCTACAAAGGAAAAAAGGCCAAATTATCTATGAAGGCAGACCTATCAGAATAACACCTCACTATCCAATGGAAACAATGAAAGCGAAAAGGTCTTGATTAGACATTATACAGACACTAAAAGTGCATGGATGTCAACCCAGATTTCTATACGCAGCAAAACTATCAATCACCATAGATACAGTAAACAAAATATTTCATGACAAAATCAGATTTAAACAATAGTTATTCACAAATTTGGTCCTTAAAAAAGCCCTAAAGGGAAAACTCCAACCTAAGCAAACCAGAAACACCCATGAAACCACAAACAATCGATAATCCCACAAAAAAAATAACCCAAAGAAAGGAAATACACACAAGCTACCACCAAAAATAACAGGAAATAACAATCAGTAGTCATTAATATCCCTTAATATCAATGGACTCAATTCACCTATGAAAAGACACATCCTAACACAATGGATACAAAAACAGAAGCCATCCCTCTGCTGCATACAAGAAACATACATCAACTTTAAAGACAGACACAAGTTCAGAGTAAAGGATTGGGAAAAGATTGTCCAATCAAATGGTTCTAAAAAACAAGCTGGTGTAGCCATCCTAATGTCTAACAAAATAGACTTTAAACTAAAATCAATAAAAAGAGACCAGGATAAAAATTATTTATTCACCTCAAGGAAAATCCACCAAGACAAAGGTTCAATCTTGAATATTTATGCCCCCAACACAAGAACATCTAAATATGTAAAAGAAATACTATTAAAGCTTAAACTTTGTATCAAACCTGACACACTAATAGGGAGAGACTTCAATACCCTACTTTCACCCTCAGATAGGTCAACCAGACTTAAACTCAACAGAGAAATAAGGGATCTCACAGAAGTTATTACCCAAATGGACTTAATAGATATATACCAAACCTTCTGCCCAAACACAAAGGAATACACATATTTCTCAGCACCTCATGAAACTTTCTATAAAATTGACCACATACTCAGTCATAAAGCAAATATCAACAGATACAAAAAATTGGGAATAACTTCTTGTACAATATCAGATCACCATGGTCTAAAGGTAGAGTTCAACAACAACAAAAATCACAGAAAGCTTAACAACTCATGAAAACTAAACAACGTTCAATTGAACCACTTTTGGGTCAAAGAAGAAGTTAAAAAAGAAATCAAAGACTACCTAGACTTTAATGAAAATGAATTCCCAATGTATACAAACTTATGTGACACAATGAAAGCACTGTTAAGAGGAAAATTCACAGCACTAGATGCCTACATGAAAAGCTACAGAAATCCCACACAAGAACCCCCATAACATAGCTGAAGGCTTTAGAACAATTAGAAGCAAACTCACCAAGAAGGAGTACATGGCAAAAAATAATCAAACTTAGGCATAAAAACAGACTTGGAGAACAATGGAATTGAATCAAAGACCTGGACATTTACCCATACACCTATGAATACCTGATTTTCAACAAAGATGCCAAAAATATCCAATGGATAAAAGATAGTATCTTCATCAACTGGTGCTGGCATTACTAGATGGTAATGTGTAGAAGAATGCAAATAGATCCAAACCTATCATTCTGCACAAAACTCAAATTCAAGTGGATCAAAAGTCCTCAACATAAACCCAGCTACACTGAACTTGATAGAAATGAAAGTGGGAAATACCTTCCAATGCATTGGCACAGGTGACCACTTCCTAAATATAACACCAGTAGCACAGACCCTTAGGACAACAATCAATAAGTGGGACCTTCTGAAATTGAGAAGCTTCTGTAAGACCAAAAACACTGACAAAAAGACAAAACAACAGCCTACAGAATTGGAAAAGATCTTCACCAATCCTACAACTAACAGAGGACTTATTTATAAAATATATAGAGAAAGCAAGAAACTAGAACCCAAAAACCTAATAATCTAATTAAAATATAGGGTATAAACTAAAAACGGAATTCTCAGCAGCAGAATTACAAATGGCTGAAAGGCACCTGAAAAATTGCTCAACATCTTTTTCCATCAGAGACATGAAAATCAGAACAACTTTGAGATATCACTTTATACCTGTCAAAATGGCTAACATTAAAACCACAGATGACAGCCTATGCTGGAGAGAATGGGGAGCAAGGGGAACACTCCTCCATTGTTGGTGGGAGTGTAAACTTGTACAGCCTCTCTGGAATGCTGTATAGATGTTCCTCAGAAAACTGGGAATCAATCTGCCTAAGGACCCAGCAATACCACTATTGGGCATATACACAAAGGACTCAAATTCACACTCCAAAGACATTAGGTCAATTATGTTCACAGCAGCATTGTTAGTAATAGCAAAAACCTGAAAACAACCTAGATGTCCCTCAACTGAAAAATGGATTAGCAAAATGTGGTACATCTGCACAATGGAGTACTACTAAGCCATTAAAAAATGACATCCTAAAATTTGCAAGCAAATGGATGGATTTGAAGAATATCCTCCTGAACAAGGTATCACACACCCAGTAAGATAAGCACTGGATATACTCCTTCCTTAGTAGACTTTAGACAAAACACAAAGAACACCCAAGCTGCAAACCAAGGTCCTGAAATGCTTGGGATCAGAAAGAATTTAAGAGAGACATCCAGGGATTCCCCTAGAAAGAGAATAATAGAGAAGATATTTCTAATTAATTGGGAGCATATGGGGCCATAACCAAGAAGGTATGGGAACAAACCATGAGAGAAGGAGATGACTGAGTGAGAGGAGCAACAAGGCAAGAGAAAAAAAAAGGGGAGATGAAGATCTTAATAGAGGGAGCCAATGTGGGGTTGCAAAAAGACTGGGTTCTAGGGATTCCTCCAAGAACTCACAAGATGTCCCTGGCTAGTTCTCCAACTAAGAGTGATCGTGTTGCCTAGACAGGACTTCCCTTATAATCAAATGAGTAGCTACCCTAAGTGCCATCACACAACTTGCATCCAAAAATGAATAGAGGTAGAGGTAAAGATACTGGGCTGAGCACTGGGCTGAGCTCCTGGTCCAGCTGGAAGTAGGAGAAGACAGTCTATATGAGCATGGGGATAGGGACTATAAGGGAAATTCCCACAGTGATGGCTGGCTGAAACTGTAGGGAGGTCACTGAATAAGCCATTGGGGAACCTTCAAGAAAAGAAACTAGGCCCTCCAAGGATAAGCAACTGTATACTGACATGGGCACTAAGTATGTAACGCTTCAAAGGAAGGGCTCAGACTGTGTTTCTATGCATGGACTGGCACTTTGAAGCCCATTCCCACCAGAGAAACACCTAACCTAGTCTTGATATTAGGATGAGGAAATCAGACCTTGTTCAAGTGGATGCTGAGCGGATCCACCTTGAAACTTCTTACCCTTTTCAGGGAGGGGATGAGGGGATGGGCAGGTGGGAGGCTGAATGCTGACCAGGAGGTCTTAGGAGGGGGAAAGGAAAGAAGAACAAGGGGATACATGAAAAATAGGTCTTTATTTTATAAATAAATTTAAAAACAAAACAAATAAATTCACTAATACTTCAGTTTTATATTACTTACTTAAAATCAAAACTTTGAATAAAAAACCTATAAAGACTGTTTCATTTAGTCAGATATTGTTTGAAGGGAATGTAGTAACTAGTCTGTGTCTTTTTAAGTTTCTTCATGTAATATATTTTATGATATTGCCTTTCAAAACCCCTCTCAAATACTCCCATCTCTCTATCCACCCATCTTCATATTTTCCATCTCCAAAAATACAACAAACAAAAAATAAGATAAAAATAAAAAATAAAAATATTAACAAAAATATATTAAAACAAAACAAAAAGAGCACAATAAAAGTAAAGAAAAACAAAAATCAGGTTGAGAACTACTGCCCTGGCATACATGGTGTCATAACCTCTGGTTGCTCCATAGGAAGCATTGCTGCTCTGTGGAGGTTTTGAAGTCTTATTTTTTTTTACAGCCTCTAATTTGCTAGGATCCCTTTTGGATCCCTTAGACTTGGAAGGAGCTTTGTGTGTGTGTGTGTGTGTGTGTGTGTGTGTGTGTGTGTGTGTGTGTGTGTGTGTTGTGTGTGTAATGTATGTGTGCATATTGCAATGTATGTGTGAGAGTGAGCATTTTGTAGTCTCCTGTTCTCTAAATCCATTATCAACTGATAAATGGATAATAAAAATGTGGTCAAAAGGGACAAATGGAACAGGGCATATAAAAATTTGTGAGTGAGTTGAGGATAAGGTTGAAGAGGGAATATGAAGAGGGAAAAACTACTCTATGGACATTTTCAAAAGACATTTGGAAACCTACTACAGTAGAAGCCTCATAAAATATGAATGGGCATCAGTAGAAATTTTGCTAGATTGGAACAAACTAAAAGTCCTTGTAGTTCCTTGTTTCAATATAATACAAATTTTAATGTTTTGTGAAAAATTGGATTTCCTACATATATAAGAATATTTAAGACAGATTATAACAGTAATATGAGATCTCAACACTGAATAGAAATTCATAAGATTTGTGAATGGACTGAATGAACATCTTTGGCAGTGAGAGAAGTATGAACAAAGGCTCTGGAGTAGAAGAAGAGTGTTTGTATAAAAATCTGAATGCTATAAAATCTTGTGATTAAAGTCTGATATAGAAGTTTATGTTGGGGGCCAGGGCAGCCACGGGGACGGATGGCACTTACATTACACTATGTCTTAATGTAACACAATAAAGTTTATTTTCAACTGCTATGCAAAGGTAAGTGATACTAATGACAGATATCACTAACTGGTATTGAAGGTCCCACAGACTTTCCATGAGAAGCTCTTAATTGTTTCAGTATCTTTTTTTGTGTAAAGTACAAAACAAAGATTACTTGTTCATTTTGCTGGAATTTTTGACCTGTTAAGCCTAGGGCAAAGGGCTTATTTCTTCCCATGACCTCATGTCTCTTCATTCCTCTCCTGCCCTATTTTGACAGGAGATTTAGGATTTGTTTCTTTGTTTAAAGTAAGTTAAAAAGAAAATGGACATGGCTAGAAGAGTAAGCCACAGAAGGGAAAAGCAAACATTTTACAAAGTAAACACCAATACAAATTGCTATTTTCTGTTTGGTTCCTCCTTCAGTGGATCTAAAGACAAGTGAAATGTTGCTAGCTTAGAGACCAAAGTCAGTCATCAGATGCAAATGCAGGACAGGTGGGGTGAGAGAAGGCATGTGCTCTGCTTTCCCTCCCATCATCTGCAAAGTGCTGAACCCATACACGTCACTTTATTGTACCTACTTCTTGGACTAATTTTGGAAAGAATACAAATAGGCTGAATATCTTATTTCTGGAACTTTGTTTGAAATGTGTGAACACATTTTAGAGTATGGATGAGTCAAAGGATAAGTCTCTGTGACTCATTGAGCTGTAAAGAATAGAAATGGCATTTCTTTATATCAAGTAACTGACAGTTATAATAAACATTTATAAAACAAGAGTACGTGTACCATAACATGTGGCACGATGAAAAGGCAATGCTGACTTCTTCCTTCGTTAAAAGTTCCCGAACATGAGAAGTTAGATGACTAAATGGAAGGATCATTCCTTAGGCACTGTGAGTGGGAAAAAGAAGATACAGGGCTAACTTACTCTTCATCAGTCATGTCTCACAGAGGAAGCATTTGCTTGTAGGCAAAATGTTGAATCAATATCACTGCATCTTGTTTACATATCCCAAACAGTGTTCATATCTTAATAACATAAAGAGAAGTGTAAGCAAACATAAGTTGTCCTTTGCCTGCTGTTGCTAATAGAATGAGATTGTTTGAATGACTCAGGAGACACTGGGAACTTTTTGAAGCTTTAGCTGCAGGGCCTTCACATTCAGCTGCACACAGAAGTTATTTTTGTTTTGGTTTCTTTCCCAGTGTTAATCAAATCTCTGTTAACTGCTCCACTACCAGTACAATTTAGTCAACCTGTCCATTAAGAAGTGGGCCAATACTTGTTCTAATACTAAATTAGTTTGATTTTAAGATACTAGAAGAATTGTATTGAAATAAAGGATATCTTAAATACCATCAACCATTTCACCAAAATATTTTATAAAGACAGACACCTATTTAGTTCAAGAATATCACAGGTATTTTCTACATAAAAATTCTTTAGTAGTCTTATCAAAATTATAGACCCCTGGTAAAGAAAGTAAAGTACCATATATTCACACATACACTTCTCTGCCCACTCAGCTCCATGTTCACATGCTACTCAGTATTAAGGTATCACTTAAGCTGAGTTTTTAGCCACACTTACATAAGAGGTCTACAGTCTGCTCTGTGTGTGTGTGTGTGTGTGTGTGTGTGTGTGTGTGTGTGTGTAGTAAACTTTTGAAGTTGTTTTCCTAAATCTTAACTCACATGTATGTCAGATACATATATTTGGGGGGGGGATCTACTTTTCCAAATCTGAACTTTGTAATTCAGTTTTTAGCAACTTAGTCTACACTTGTATCTACCACTAAATATCCTCATCTCAACTCTATTTTCAAAATCATGCATTTGTTCTATAGAATGTTATTAGCAGGAGGTATGCCAATTCTTGATTATACTATATAGATTCACAATGAGCTTTTAGTCTGATGTTAAATTACTTTACAAAACTATAGTAATAGAATTTCTGAGATTCTGGCAAGGATGTTCAGCTCCATAAGTGTCTTATCTGCTTTTCTGGGCCATACAACTCTATCTTTTCATGATACTCATTACTAAGTCATTGCTTAAGCTGAGATTTTTTTGTCATACTTATATAAGTCTACAGTTAATTTTTTATGTGTGTAAGTAAGTATAAGTGTGCATGCTTGAAGGAGACTGGGAGGAGAGGGAGAGAGAGAGAGGAGAGAGAGAGAATTTGTTAATTAATAATGTATTATAATATATTCATATTTGACCTGGTCTTAATCACTACAAATAGCCAAAAGTAGAAAGAATGAGAAGTACTTGATATTCATTTTGTGTATTTGCTCAGCCCAAAAAGAGTATATTCAGACTAAAGAGTAATAGAGAGGACTCCATTGGCACAGAAAATCCATAGACATTTTCTCCTAACTGTTAATATTAATTTCTACTGAATTCTCTACATGATATTTCAAACCCTACTCTACTCTAGGAAGTTAGTAGCAAGGAACAAATTTAGGTGTTTCGTCTAGTTATTGGTTCAAAGCTTCTACACTCTGAATGTGACAGATAAGAACACCCTAATTTTAGAGTGATATCCCTTTCTCAAATATAATCCACTATCATTAGAGCCTTAATGTTCTTTACTAGAAATCTCACAGAACCCTATTTCTTTTCTTAATATTAAGAATCCATCCTTAATATCAGTGATAAGAAATCATTAAAAAATTAAATTTAAAATGAAAAGTAAATCCAAATCTAAAAGAAAGAAAAAGTCTCTATTAGGAGAAGGTACTAGGTAAACGCTAAAATACAGAAGGAGAGTACTCTAGTACTCTACCTTTCACAGAATGCTGTGGAGTCATTGCTACAGTATAAATGAATGGTCTATTGAATGTGTGCTCTGTCAGAAGCATAGATGAACAGGGCAAGTTCTTTCCACAACATCAGAATTTATTGAATGACAATAAATTTTCAGGGCATATCTGTTTCAGTGACATCTTATTGCCAAGTAATCTGGCTTTTTTTTTGTTAATCTGAGTGAGGTGAATCCAGGTTCCTTCTTAATTACTAATTAAGGTTCCATCTTAATTACTAATATTAACTCATATAGTACAACATACTAAGTGTATCTATCTATACATGTATATGTGTAGTCTATAAAATGAATACCAACAGCTTTAAAAACTACAGGAAGTTTTAGACATAGCCTGATAGATATGGTAAGAAACCCAAACCAACCTCATGGAATATTGATTTTCTTATCTTATATCCATCAAAACTTTAGAAATACTGCAATTACCTTTTAAAGGAGGGTGTTGACATGTTATGGTACACATAAAAAGGTCAGAAGATAACTTGTAGAAATTGCTGTGAGAAGATACCATGACCATGGCAATGCCTATCTTAAAGTATTTAACAGGAGAACTTGCTTAGCTTTAGAGGGTGAGTTCATGATCATCTTGGAAAGAAATAGACAGGTATGGCACTGGAGCAGTGGTTTAGAGCTATACAACCTGATTTGAAAGCCAAAAGTGATGGAGGAAGAGGCGAGGGAGAAGGATAGGGAAACAGACAGAGACAGAAACAGAGAATCAAAGAAGACTGCACCTGGCATGGGCTTTTGAAACATCAAAGCCCAGTCCCAGCAATATACAGCTTCCTAAAGGGTCATATTTAAGCCAACATATTTAAGCCTAAACTTTCTTAAACAGTTTCAGCAACTGATGACTAA
The DNA here is from genome assembly GCA_004025045.1 of Sigmodon hispidus. Taxonomy (NCBI): domain Eukaryota; kingdom Metazoa; phylum Chordata; class Mammalia; order Rodentia; family Cricetidae; genus Sigmodon; species Sigmodon hispidus. The sequence continues at coordinate 14,854 of PVIH01023465.1, read as the reverse complement.
GTACTATGGGAACCATTCTCATTTAAACAATTGCACCCACTAAGCCATCTCCCCCATCCCTCTATCTAAATAATGTTATGACATTCAATTGATCATCTCTGCAAGCCCACAGTGTCAAATATATGTTTATACGGATAGAAATTATAGTCGCACCTCCACCTTAGTCTTCCTTTCACAGTGCCCTATAATCATGCACCAATATTTGATCTCAATATTTGAATGTTAACAGCAAAGCTGTTTATCTAAAACTATCACCATTGTCATTTCATTAATTTTTCAAACAGGCTTTTTCGGGTCTTGGCTCCAAGATGACCAAAAAAAGAAGAAACAACGGTCGTGCCAAAAAGGGCCGTGGCCATGTGCAGCCAATTCGCTGCACGAACTGCGCCCGGTGCGTGCCCAAGGACAAGGCCATAAAGAAGTTCGTCATCCGGAATATTGTAGAGGCCGCTGCTGTCAGGGACATATCTGAAGCAAGTGTCTTCGA
>PVIH01023465.1:0-14267 GCA_004025045.1 Sigmodon hispidus | reverse complement strand
AAAGGACCGAACACCCCCACCACGATTTAGACCTGCTGGTGCTGCACCACGACCTCCACCAAAGCCCATGTAAAGCGGTGGTTACATAAAGACAGAAGGAAAAAAACACCTTGGAAAAATAAAATGGGGCTTATACTTAAAAAAAAAAAATTTTCAAACAGAAAGTCATGAAGTATCTTTCATATTTCTTTTTACCTCTCTTGTCCTTGATAAATAATCTATAAGGATCTCCAATAAGACATATCCAAAAGTGACCTGGTATCTACTAATTATTTACTATTCCATTTTATATACTTAATCAGGTCACCATTAACCTCATCTGGAAAATTCTGAAAGCCTTCTAAGTGACCTATCTGCTCTGTTCTTTTCAATTCAATTCCCTCTGTTGACATTAGCCAAGGATATCCAACAATTTTACTATCCAAACACTAAAAGACTCACAGTTGAAAAAAATACCATACTGTTTTCTGCAAGGTTTCATTTGATTTAGCCCCTACATACTAATCTAAACATATTTTATGCCACATTTTTTTCTTGGTCCTCTCTTTTCATGCCCTTTACTCTTCCTTCAGGACATCGTGATTTTCCCTGCTATTTGGAATCTTTGTATTTGTGTTTCTGTTGAAATAGTCTGCCTTTCATTTGCAATGGGTAGCTCTTTCTTTGTCTTTAGCTTTGTTTTTGTTGTTGTTGTTGTTTTGTTTTGCACTGCTTTTTAAAGAGGACATTGTTGGCCTCTGTCTCACTGTTTTATTTGAATAGTATGTCACAATTCATCATTTTTATGAATTTTCCATTGTAATAATAAACATCTTTTTTAAATAATTTATTTGTTTGCATATTATTACACTGGTGTTTTACCTGCATGTATGTCTGTGTGAGAAGGTCAGATCTTGGAATTAAAGAAATTTGTGAGCTACCATATGGGTGCTGGTAATTGAACCAGGGTCCTCTGATAGAGCAGTCAGTGCTCTTAACCATTGAGCCAACTCACCAGCCCTCAATTGTAGTAATTTATTATCTACTCATATATAAATTTCAGGTTAGCAATGACTGTTTCTGTACTTTGTAATCTTATGACCTTGAAACCTGTATCATTGTGGGTACTAGATAAATATCTGGTTAATGATAAATAGATGTAACAGTGAAGCAATTAATATTTTACAGGTGCAAAGAAAGAAAACAGAAGGCCTCCAGGGAAAATCAAATGAGAATTATCTGGTATGCAGAAATCTGATGCTCAAAGTTTTTTTTTCCTTTCAAAGCAATCTTTTTCAAGGATATTTGAAGAAGAAAAAGAGATATAAAGAGATGTTTCTCTGTAGACTGCAAAATATCCCCTGGAGGAGCACTTCTGTAGCCCATGAACTAGTTCCCAATTAGACAAGAAAACTTTATGGTCCCACTTTTAACTGTGCAGTGCTCACTTCACTAAATTAAAGTACATATTTGGACTTTATTTGATGGGCATCCTTACCATTTACATGCTAAATCCCACTCTTCCTAGCCAAGCATCCAATTAAAATTCATGGGGGAAGTTCACACCTTGGTATCTGCCTACATAGCTCTCTATTTATATAGCAAAAGCTGTCAACATGACAAGAAGAGTTATATTTTTTCTTTGTTCAGGAAGTGCACTAACAACATTAACAACAAAAATCAGAGCAAACTGAAACCACATTCTTCTTCTCATCCCCAAAAATGAGACCAATTTTAAATTGCTTCAGTGAGGCTGGAACAATGGCTTAGCAGTTAAAGTACTTGCTGACCTTGTAAAGGGAGGGGGATTGGTCCCCAACACCCACATGGCAGTTCACATTTGTCTGTAACTCAAGCTTTGTGAGATCTAATCCCCTCTGTTCATCAGACATGCACATGTAGGTAGGTAAACACTCAAACATAAAATATAATAAATGAATTTTTCCATCTAGGCCAGCCATGGTCCCCTCAAGAGCCCTAAACCATCTGACAAGAACTCCAACACTAAGCAGAAGAAACCCTCTTTTGAGCTATTTATCAGTATTTTCCAAGAGAGCCTTGAGACATTATAGCCTATTGCTTTTGCTATGGCTACTGCTTTTGGTAATAGCAATAGCCATTTGGTAACATACATACAAACCCACACACATACACACACACATACACACACACACACACATCATCATCATCATCATCATCATCATTATCATTATCGTCATCATCATCATCATCATCATCATCGGCAGCAGCAGCAGCAGCAGCAGAGGTGGAAGGTAAGTCCCTCTTGCTGAAGACATAATGTACTTCAGACAACTGTCTCAGAGGCCCCTGAGCTGTGAAAGACTCTTCCTTGTACTAGCTTTCATGGTACCAAAAGGTCCCATGCAAATGTCAGGCTTCCAAAGGAAAGAATCTACATACAGTCCTGCCAAGCTAAGATGCAGAGGAATCACAACAATGACCAGCATGACATGACAACCCTAAGAGTGACACCATGGGACTTGGTAGAGAACCTACATTCACCACTTTACTGCACCATCATAATCCCCAATAACATAATATAAAATTTTTCCTTTACCTACAGATCAGTGTAGTCATAGCCCAGCCTTTTAAAAAATTCTTTTTGTAATAATGGTAGATTATTACACTAAAAATTACAAGCAATAAAAATTTACATCTGTGTAGCTAAATTCAAATAACTATATCTGCAATACAACTTTCACACTTAAAAGTGAGAGGTCATTATAGGAGACTCAGTAGAAAGATTATAAGATCCAGAGAGTCAAGGAGTTTGCTAAGAGATTGTGCCTCCTAGAAATGCCAGAACCTGCCCATAAAGATTCACCAATGTGACTGCCTAAATATGATCTCAACAGGAACACCAGCAATAGTCATGCTAATATGGATATGAGAAAATTCAGAAGGTCTCAATCTTACACAAAGAACTATAGGGAAGTAAGAAATGTTTAGAGGAGGTAAAATAGATTTGCCCATGGAAGTACACAAAGCTAGTTAGACAACAGCAATTGGTCAGCCTGAACACCTACATACCAGTGACATCATATAGACTGAGCAGGTAACATTTAGAATACATACAACATATACATATATGCATGTAAAAAATATAAAATAGGCCATGAATTTTAAAGAGAGCCATAAAGGTATATGGGAATGTTTGAAGAGAGGAAATAGAAAGGGAAATAATATGATTATATTATAATCTCAAAAATTAAAAAAATATATTTATATGTATAGTTTTCCTAAAACTGATTTCAGGTATTATTACCTGCATGTTACTTGATTTATTTAATTTTTTTTCACTTTGGCTATTAGGAAATTAAAACATAAATATTAGAATTTGTTTGTAGACACTTGTGATGTACATGTGAACAATTGTGCATGGTGCACAGGTCAAAGTCAGAAAGCAACGTTGTGGAGCAAATTCTGTTCTTCTACCTTTACCTAGCTTTCAGGAATCAAGTTTGTTCTCCAAGAACTTGATTAGCTAAGCTCTTTATTCAGCCCTCTTTTGCTATTCTGATACATATTCTTAATAAATAGCACAAAGTGACCTTGAAATCACAGTCCTTCTGTCTTATTCTCCTTGGGGCTACATGCAAAAAAGTCTTGCTATTCCTAGGCCTATAGCTTTTAACTCTACAATTTTTGTACTTGAATGCTCTTTTTCTTATCTTTATACATTGGTAAGAATGTCGGCTTTTACATTGAAAATTCAATCTTTCTCAAATAAGCGGGAGACATATTTTCATATATGTGTGTGTTGTGTGTACACACATATACATGAGCACATGAATACACTCATACCTGTCATCAAGGTCTTTAAATCACTGAACTTGAAAAATACAGTATACTTATGAATAAATAGGTGAACAGATGAGTAGTGATTTCCATTCCCCTTTTGTTTTATACATATTCAGTCACATTCCCAGAACCTCCCCCCCCAAAAAAAATGAATGAAAAAACAATCCTGCTCATCAGATAACAGTGGTGCTCCAGAAAATTCTAAAATACTACTGGAAAATTGTAAAATACTACTGAATAAATGTTATATGTTTGAAGTACTTTGATGTAAGTGGAATTTATTTGGGATACAGCTATGCTACCAGGAATAGGCCACAGCTTCTTTGTCATCCACAACATTTGGCTCTACTCTCTGTGAGGTCTTTGCTGTTTTATCATTTGAACATCCACTTCTGAAGGAAGTATTAAAGAGACAATTCTCTGGGATGAGAAAAATGGGTCTTTTGATATCCCAGATACATGTGCATCTGTTTTATAGCATATGTAGTAGTTTCAATTGAAACTGGTAAAATTTTGTTAGCACGGCTCCCAAATGCTGGTGTGCTTCACACAACTCTCTGTGAATCTATGTCTAGACAATTCTAGGAGACAAAAGCCATACTCATAGCTGCTTTAAAGGCAAGTGTCTTTCTATAGACTTAATTATAGGTAGTGTGTGCTCTTGGGCTTTTGTAGAAATGCATCCTTCAGTGGAAGCTTTTTGTTGCAGCAGAAAAAGGATGAATTATCTTTTAAACCATGTTTCTGCATTAACAAAACCTTTTCCATAACATCATGATTTGTTTTTCAATAGGGGCTGTCATAATGACTTCACTTTGTATTTGCTGAGAAATAGTTTTATTTGCAACACTGCAATTGCTAAATAATTTACAGTCTTTTTAACTTCTGTTTGCAATTTGTTTTTCCCACCTAGCTTATTTCTCTCCCATGTATCTTTACAAATGCAGTTATTCCCAGTGTATTTATACTCCCTAATCTCTACCATAGCACTTGGACCAAAATCACAAGATCACTCATTAACTTTGTGTCTTCCATGTTAAAAACAGCCCTGATTTGGTCAGTTATTTTGCAACTCCTAAAACAGAATACAATTTTATTAAACCCAAATAAAATCTCTGCTAGCTCTGCAGTTGGTCAAAAAGCCAGTACCTTATCTACCTTTAGTAACTTAAAGAAACTAATTTAAGGAAGCTCATTACCAAGCTGATGTGCATTAGTCCTCCACCGTTGCAGTAAGGCATCAATGAGACTGTGCTGATTAAAACAGCACATATTATCATGTTACTACTCCCATGACTGAGATATGGGAGTAATTTCCATAAAGTCCCCATAATAAGGCATCTTATGAAGTTGAGATCAAAGTGTGGGTTTAAGGTTAGAATCTTACCTGAATGTTCAGTCAAAAAAAAAAAATTCCAATTTCCTTCTTTTTAGACTAATTGTTTCACTATATTCCTGATGGCTCCTAGAGGCACAACAAATTCCTTGAGGAATCTTGAAATTTAACCATAAGCATCTCTAAGCCTGTGTCTGTCTTCGTGATTGAAGTGTGTTTCTTGTAGGCAACAGAAGGATGGCTTCTGTTGTTGTGTCCATCTTGTTAGTGTGTGTCATTTTATAGGAGAGTTGAGTCCATTGATATTAAGGGATATTAGTGATCATTGATTGATATTTCCTGGTATTTTTGGTGGTTGTCAATCTATATTAAATTACTTTGACACAATTCACAGACTCTGCCTTGGACCTGAAGAGACAGGTTCATACAAATATGTGAACACCAGGAGGTAAGGTTCAAGGGAGGTCCATCCCTTTCCTACTTTTGGCTGCTGGTACCAATATTTAAAGGAGGAAATTACAGTCCCAAAGTCTCCTAACTTTTTGAGATTACTTCAGGTCACCAGTTTCCAAATATTAGAGAATTTATATATTTTGAATTTAAATGAAATTTTTGTTTGTAGAAGTTATGGTTTTATACTTCACCTAAACTGTTTTTGGCTGGGAAGTTTCAACATATCAGTACTAGAAATTTTATATGGCTTTTATTTTTAAAACAAAACAAACACAAGCCTACTGTCCTGTTCAAATTAAATCTTCAAAATGAAAAAAAAGAAGTTATGGTGTCCAGATGTAGAGGCTTGTGAACTTTTTTTTAGAAGCACACACCATACATATACAGGTGCAATAACTTCTACCTTCTATGACCTATGCTTTCGTCATGTATTATAGTTCTGGAAGACTCATCAGTCTCAAGTCTCTATTCTTTAAGCCTATCGACTGACGGTTATAGACTTGTGGGTCCTAACAACTCTGGAGCTAAATTATCCTTTCACTGGGAACCCATAGCAGATGTTTATCTTACTCTATAACAGTAGCAAAATTACAATTACACATTAGCAAGGAAAATAATTCTATGGTTATGGGTTACCACAACATGAGGAACTGGATTGAAGGGTCATGTTTTGAGAACATATTTATTATTATTATTTTTCTAATAGATCTGGGTTTGCTTTTTCTTTTTCTGTTTATTTTTTATTATGTATTAAGTCTCATTTTTATCCAGGTAAACCCTTCAAACTCCCTTCTTCGTCCCAACCCTCCCTGTCATTCTCTCTTGTCTCCATCTCCTAAACACCCACCCCAAAAGGGCAAGAGGTCCTAAGGTCCCAAGGTGGCTTAGTTAAGCATCCGCTTCAGGCAGACTTGCTTTCCTCATCCCAACCTTAAGACTGGATCAGGTGTTCCTCTGGAAGGAATAGGCTCCAAGGTGCTGGTCAAAGGTGCTTCAGATCCCATGCTGTTCAGTGGTTGTGGTTTGCAGCTTGTGAATGCTTTGCTTTTTGTTTAAAGTCTACTAATGAGTGAGTACATCCCCTGCTTATTTTTCTGGGTTTGTGATACCTCGCTCAGGAGGATACTCTACAAATCCATCCATTTGCCTGCAAATTTTAGGATATCATTTTCTCTTACTGCTGAGTAGTAGTACTCCTTTGTGTAGATGTACCACAGTTTGTTAATCCATTCTTCAGTTGAGGGGCATCTAGGTTGTTTCCAGGTTCTTGCTATTACAAATAATGCTGCTATGAACATAGTTGAACTAATGCCTTTGGAGTGCAAATGAGTGTCTTTAGGGTATATGTCCAGTAAGGGTATGGCTGGACCCTTAGGGAGATTGACTCCCAGTTTTCTGAGAAACTACCATACTGCATTCCAGAGTGGCTGAACTAGTTTATACTCCTACCAACAACAGAGGATTGTTTCCCTTGCTTTGCAACCTCTACAGCGTAGGCTGTAATCTGTGTCTTTAATCTTAGCCATTCTGGCAGGTGTAAGGTGGTATCTTAAAGTTATTTTGATTTGCATTCCTCTGATGGCTAAAGATGTTGAGCACTTTTTGAAGTGCTTTTTGTAATTCTTATGCTGAGAATTTCCTTTTTAGTTCTGAACCCCATTTTTGATTGGGTTATTCAAGGTTTTGGACTCTGGTTTCTTGAGTTCTCTATATATTTTAGAGATCAGTCCTCTGTCACTTGTAGGGTTGGTGAAAATCTATTCTCATTCTCTAGGCAGTCATTTTGTCTTATTGACTGTGTCCTTGGCTTTACAGGACCTGCTTTAAGAACATTTTGAGAGCCATTGATCTAGACACACTCTAGTAAACTGTATGAATAAACATCTGTTCTTATTGTGTACTGTGTGAACTGTATTATTCCCATGAGATTGGATATTGCAAGTGTCTTGACATAGATTGACAGATAAATTATATGTACCTGCCTCTGTAGTTAAGTCCTTGAAGACATTGAAGAAATATGTAACAGTCAAATAAGAATATGTGGACAGTAGACCTGAAATCCAGGTTTCCAAATGGTTTCCCAGAGGATTTTGGTTCAAAGCCAGCTTAACAGGGCAAAAAAACCCCAGCAATTATGTGTTATTAAAGATACCAAAAATGTTTCACCTCTGAGTAAAGTTATTTTGCTTTTTCAAATCTTTTATAACATTTACTTATTTTTATGTATATTAAATTTATGTACTTGCATGGACCAGATATCACAGAATACAGGTGGAACTCCAAGGACAGTTTGCAGGAATTAGTTTTCTCCTCAACCATGTAGGTCTGAGAAGTCTAATCCAGGTGTCAGACTTGCTTGCAAGTGCCTTTACCCATCTTGCCAGCCTTTGACTAATTGATTTTGTGACGAAATATCATTATAGCACTTTGTTCATTTTGTGTGAAAAGAAATTGAATTATTTCTAAATTTCACCCCTTTGATATTTGATTCTGACATTATATATCAAACAGAACATATTTGAGCAAGCTCTGATGCAAGCTGCATAATTTATCAGATTTGTGACATTGATAAACTTATTTCATCTCCAAACCTCTGTTTTCTCTTCTGTAAAATGGGAGTAATAATGGCACATGAAAATATGGATAGAATAGTAAAATATCATTAAACTATGTCTTGCAGAGCATTTAAAAGAGTGTCTCGAGTGTGGTAAGCAGTATGCAAGTGTTTGCTAAAGCCAAATCTAAATGTAAGCCAGAGAATAATAAACATTACCTTTATTGTAAATAAGTACACAACAAAAATTTTCAGGCACTAGAGATAGAAAACAAACAACACTCATGCCACCTCATGAGAAGAAGGTGGATATATAACCAGAGAATTTTAAAAATGTGATGAGAAGGTCATTGTCCAGGGTTCTTTGGGAGAATTGGGATGGCAGATTTTGCTGGGAAAGAACAAGGAAGGATATTCTGAAAAGATGACATTTTAGTTGTTTAGGAGGATGTTGCCTCTTAGAGAAAGTATTATTCTAGCACAGAAAAGATAGGGCCACACAGTGGAAAGGAACAGCCTGTTAGAAATTGTTTGCCAAGGGAATATAAAAACTTTATGCAGAAGATACTTGACCTATAAAATAAGTGAATTGTAACATCAAAGTTAAAAATGTAATTCGCAGTTAACAAATAATTATAATTTGGTGTTATAACTTTTCTCACACTAGACTAGTATTGTTTTAGACAATTCAGTTATAGAAAGAAGGCCCAATATCAAAGCATTCAGGGTATCTGTACATGGTCATATATCCTGTGATATGCAAAATGTGACTTCCACAAGTTAAGAGATACTTAGATCTTACATTCTCTTGTCTCAAGATCTCATTAGCTATCAAATCACCAACAGAGGCATGTAAAAAGTAATTCTCATGTTGCTGTATCTACTGGCTAAACAGCAGGAAGGTTGAAAAGTCAAAGAGGGTACAAATGAAATCATCTGACACACTGACTTTTGTTCAAATGGATGCTATTTTGCCTCAAGATATGGTCAGTTTAGCTAGGAGTGGGTTGAAAGACTCAGAACAGGGATTACCAGAACATGAAAGCAACAGAATGTGTTCTGCTGGAGGCTGATATCTGTTACCAAATTCTCTATTTGCTCATTTGCAAGAAGCCTGCCACATCTGGAGCTTTGTGAGTTTACTTCAAAATATTCTGTGAGATACATGCACCTGCTCCTTCCTTTCTTTGTACTCACCCTTTGCTGCATATGCACTAGCCAGCCTGTACTTTTTGTATCTTTTAGGGGAACTTACTTCTTCCTTGGTTCAGAACTTTACCTTGTGCCTCTTTCTGCTTCCATCTCTATTTTTTCCCTTTTCTCTCCTTTACCTAGCTAACCCATGTTCTTTTATCAAGAGTCAAATATCACAACATTAGGAAATTCTTAAAATTGTCCTGCCTATGTCAGTGGTTGATGTTGTATCCAATAGTATTGAATGCTCAGTGTGCTTTTCATTTTATCTCACAATTGTTTTTTGCTTTTGATTGTAAGCTTCTCAAGAAAGAATTCTGTCTTTTATTTTTCATTCATAATGGCCAAATAATAGTACAGTTTGAAGTGTTTGCTTATAGATAGAAGATTATTTCATATTTACCTAATGAAAACAATTAGTTGTGTCTATGCCTCCACAGAAGGTACTACAAACAAATTCCATTTATTGATTTTAGAGAAATTTACATTTTGAAAACACAATAATCAATTAAAAAACTCACCAATGGAAGGTTATTTGTACATGAGCACACTATCTAAACCAATATAAATGAAAACTTGGAAAATAAGAGGTATCAACTAATCACTTCTTTAATCTTAACATCATGGTTATTTAATCATGATTATAATAATACCTTATAATACTCTTGTCTTTATAACTTGATCTTCATGACATCTTACTGTATAAAGTTTAGTATAGTTGCCTAAAAATATTCTTTGATCATTCTATGCCAGTATCTAAAGCAACTTATATATTTATTTTTATAGTCTACAAATATATAGTATTTCAACCTTATCAGATATTTCTTCTCTATAAATTATAATAAAATGTATGTCAGTGGGTCCAGGCCTGAGCTTCTGTATAGCAAACATGGTCTGTGTTAATGTCCATGACTCCTGTTACCACAAAAGACTGTGAGAATGCCCAGGGTCTGGGCCACCACTTTGGGCCATGTTGGTGTCTGAAGGCCAACCTACTGCTGCGTCTGTGTTGATTTGACAGTTCTGTGCTACCACTTGAGAGCAGGGAGGAATCCAGGCCCAAGCCTCTGCCAAGGGCTATGTCTGGGTCCACTGTTCCACTGTCTTACAATCACCAGGGTCTGTAAAATGTCTGTGGCTCCTGTTACCACTTCAGGTCATGTGGATACCCAGGGTGTGGGTTTACACCTAAGGCCATGTTGTTGTCTGGAGGTCATGCTACAGCCAGAGTCATGTTGATCTGAGTGGCTTATGCTGCTACCTGGGGCCATGGTGACATTCATGCCTGAACTGCTGCCAAGGAGCCATGTATGTGTCTGTGCTCCTACTGCATCTGGGGTCTGTGTTGATTTCCATGGCTCATGTTACCTTAGGGTTAGGGTTAGGGTTAGGGTTAGGGTATCAAAATCCAAGAGCCTTGCTAAGCCAGCACTGTCATTTGGTGGTCCTGAGGGAGCTACTCCTGTCCCTTGATCACCACTGCAGCAAAAGCAATGGCCCTACATTCAGTAGAGATGGCCCCATCTCTCACCCTAAGTATGGGAGAGCTGGCTATACCCCCCACGGAAGTATAGTCCCAGTGGCCTGGATTGACAAAATCAGCTACCACCCAGACACAATTCTAGGGCTTTGTGTTACCTAGCATCTACTTCATCTGCCAGAGTATATGAAGGGACTGGTACTAAGGAACTGCAGCCACAGGATCTCCATGACTTGGAGCAGCAGCCGGATTTCCCAGAGGCATTTTGGTGAGGATCTAGTGATGATGTTGTACTAGAAGCCAAAGGCCTTGAGCCAGACCAACAGCTCATTGTAATGAACATTTGCAATTAAAGCTGAGGGGTGAAAATAGTATATTTTGTGACACACTCCAGCTCCAAATGCTACGTAGATGAAAGAAAACATATTGGAGGGAAGGAAAGATAGAAGAGTGAAGTGGGGTTTTTGCTTATTTGTTTTGTTTTTCATTAATGTTTTTGTAACTTTCTTGAGAGGGGACATTACAGGAATGAGAGGCAGATATGAAGGTACATGATGTGAAATTCCCAGGAATCAATAAAAGCATTACATGAAAAATTAAATTTTAGAAGCATGTCAGTAGATAAAAATACATGTTAGCTTCAGAATTACCATATGTTGGTCATATAAGCCTGAGTTTATTATTTGATGAGGAGGGAATTAGAGTACTCTAATATCCAAGAACAAACAGTATTAAGTGGGTTGTTTATTAGCTGAAAATTTTGCGGTAAGGTATTGCTGACATGTCTAATATTTGCTCCTCAATTTTTTTTATTAAAACCAGAGTAACAAAACACTGTCAATTATTCTCTATTGTTAGCTCTTAAATGTCCTGTTTTTAATTCACCAGTTTTGGTTTTAATGTGTCCTTCCATTTTCCATATAATCAAAATAGTCCAGCTTGTGAATTTTTCCCCAAAGGGAAATCTGCTCTGAAACTCTATACTACTTTTCAGAGTTTATAAAACATCCTTTATATCTTCATTGCCACAGATGTTGGCTTTGTTGTAATGCAATTAAACATGAAACGACTAAATGATGCATGAAGAACATCAATGTCAGATTATGCTCTCAAACTCATTAGCAGACAACACAATGACTTGCCCAAGAGAGCATATTTTTGACTTATTTGTACTTTCCACTTATTTCCTATCTCATTTTAGAAGCAAGTAAGTAGTATGATACCTTATTTGCTTCACTACCATGTTTCCAGAAACTGAATATAAGGACTTCTTCAACACCATGTGATAGTCAAATTCATTTGCTAAGTTTAGAAGAATCTTAAAATTGATGGCACATCAAGCAATGAAAACTACTCGGGTGAGAAAAGAAAGCATACAATTGGGCTTGATTCTGATTGGCCTGTACCCTGGAGAATGGAGAAACATAATCACTGGTCTTGAACACCCAGGGATGTTACAGAGGTAAACAACATCCTTCCATTCTATTCACAACTACATCAAGCAAAGAAGAAAATGGAAAAGAAAAAATTAAGCACAAAGCAGTTAAGTGTTTTTTTAATTGACAATTTCCTCTTTGGGAGACCCATTTAGTTTCTATCAAGATGGGAAACAAAAGACTTTAACCAGATTTGCATCTGGAGTTCTGCTGGGATGAAATTCTTATTTCCCAGGGACTTGCTGAGGCTCACTGCTTTCTAGGTTAGCTACAGCATCCCCTCAAAGTTGAATGCAGCAGACCACTCTTTGCCAGGCTATTGTTAAAGCCTATTTTAACAGCTCTTTGAATAATCTTTTTATTATTCTTGGTTTGCTGGGTCATTTTCAGGCTAAAATGTGGAATGTGTGTGATTTTCTGTCCAATTCCCAAAATCTAAAATACAAGTTAGATAATTTTGAAAATGATCTGTAGCATGTAAAATTATAAGTCCAGGGGCTCTGCCTCATAAATACCAATCCACCTGTATAACAGATGCTATTTTCTGATGGTGAAAAATATAACTGGAACTACATTAAAGGTAGCCTTGATCCTTTCATGGTTTACTTGTCTTTTTTATTTTGTCTGTCCTGGGAGTTAGGTATAAATTGCTTAATACATTCATCATGCCATTGTATAAAATAGTCTTTAACAACCCCTTGGTTCTATGGACATTTTCTAAGATACCTACTTTATTCTCCTGTGTCCTTTCATTGATTAATTTACATTGTTTTGCATCTTGTTCTAGATTATTGACTATGATCTGGTCAAACTTTGGTTTATCACATGAATAATGAATATGTGTCTGAAGTTAGTTTGCATCTGAGATTTATGGTGACATAAAATAATATTGATTCAAAAGAGGAAATTGTGAATTACTATCTTTAACTTTAAACATGAAAGGATAGCAAACACTTCTCTATAGAGAGAAGTAGAGATTTTAGAGATGAAAGATAGTAAAATTAATTCATAGTAACAGGAAAGACAACCTAACCCTAACCCTAACCCTAACCCTAACCCTAACCCTAACCCTAACCCTAACCCTAACCCTAACCCTTGAATAAGGATATACAGGGATGGAAAGAAAAAGAAAAAAGAGAAAGAAAAGAAAGAAAAAGAAAAAAAGAAGAAAAAAAAGAAAAAAAAGAAGAAAAAGAAAAAGAAAAAAAAAAAACATGTGCAGAGAGAGGCAGGTAAATGCTGACTATGCTCCATGCTCCTGGGAGCTCACAGGAGTTTTTCTCCAATCCCTTCTACCTTCTCAATGGAATGAGAAAGCTCAACAATCAGTGTTTAAAAAGTGCAGGAGCATCTGGAAAAAGAATAAGAATCCGCATTGAAGGTTCCATTTTGGAAATTATAGTTGAGCCAAGTGTGGTCATGTACATCTGAGACCTAAATACTAAGAACAACAAAGGTAGAGCTTCAAATTGTTCATAGGCAGCTATACATGCTGTATCTCTTTCCCAAGAAAAACCTAGGGCTGTGATGAAGCTCAACAGTAGAGCACTTCTCTAGCATGTGCAAGGCTCTGGAGACAAAACAAAAGCAAGACATCAAACAAACATCAAGGAAGAATTTTTGGGTGGATGAATGTATTACATATTACTGACAGTCTTGTAGAATGTTTTGTTGATGAAAGATACAGTTTTTACTGCAAAGAAATAAAAAAGGTAGAATTTCTGTAGACAGATATGAATGACTGTGACCCTGGAATATATGTTTAGTTCTTTCCAGATACTATAGTCCAATGGGGTAGCATTTCCGTGAAAAAATTTTTTTTCTTCTTTTTTTCTTTATTTTGTATTTATCAAAGAAACAGTAAAAAGAATTTAAAAAAAATGCTGACGAGTTAACAATAACTATACAGAGGATAATAATCATAAGCATGGCTTATCAAGGGTGGAAATTCAAATAAGATTACTACACATATATTTTCTTTGTGTTCAGCTTTCCCTCTGAATTTTTTTTTCC
>PVIH01023464.1:0-24772 GCA_004025045.1 Sigmodon hispidus | reverse complement strand
CACACACACACACACACACACACACACACACACACACACACACACACACACACACACACACATACACACACACACACACACACACACACACACACACACACACACACACACACACACACACACACACACACACACACACACACACACACACACACACACACACACACACACACACACACACACACACACACACACACACCAGTAGCAACAGCAGCAGCCTAGATAGCACTTTCTGGCATCATGAAAGCAGTCAGCAGAGAAGAAGCTTCCAAGCCAACTTCAGCTAGATTTAGCTATATCTTGCATCCAAGCTATGTGGTGTCTTCAGCAATGAGGTCTTATTAACTAATTCTAGTGGGTAATCAAGAGTAATGGTGATAACCAGTACTGTTTTAGGAGCCTCTAGAACCTCTCTGTTCAATAACTAATAAAGGAGATCCCATACCTCATATTGCAGTTTTTTTCTGGGTAACCCATAGAAGACTGTCTACCTTCACCAGCTGTCTGACTTTAAACTCTCTCATGGTTCTTTATCAGGCTGTTAGCAAGTTTCTGAGTGATTTTCTCATGCCCCTCATGTCAACCAGCCCCCCTACTCCCATCTCTCTCCCTGGTTGAACCTTTATATTACCCTCTAATATTACCCCTCCTTACTCTCATTTTATTATGAACTATTATACTTCCCCCTTAGGCTGCCCTGCTCCATGCTCACTGCTCCCTTTCAATGTCCCCTCTCAGGTTCCCTGGCTTCTGGATGTACTTCAGTTTAAACATGTAACACTAAAGACCCAAGGCTATGATCTAATGAGAGGAAATATGTGGCATTTGTCTTCCTGTGTCTGGGTTACCTTGCTCAGCATAATTTTCCAATCCCATCCATTTTCCTGAAATTTTCATAGTTTTGACTTTCTTTATAGCTAAAAACACATACAGTTATGTGTTTATGTACCATATAACCTTAATAATATCAATATCCACTCTTCAGTTGGTGGACGGATGTTTAGGCTGTTTCTATTTCCTGGCTGGTGTGAAGAGAACCAGAGAGCACATAGAGTGTCTATATCTCTGAAGTAGCTATGGGTCCTCTGCTGGTACTGTCTTGTCAACTGACACAAGCTAGAACCATCTGGGAAGAGAGAGCTTTAGTATGTCATCACCGGACTGTCCTGTGGGCAAACCTATGGGGCAGGTTACTAGGTTACTGGTTGATGCGAGAGGGCCCAGCTCGCTGTGGGTGGTGGGAACTTGGGGTGGGTTGTCCTGGACAGTATGAGAAAGCAGACAGAGAATCAATAAGGGAAAGTCGGCAAGTAGCACCCCTCCAGGTTCCTGCCTTGAGTTCCTGCCCTGACCTACCTGGATGATGGAACAGAATCTGTAAGATGAAATAAACCCCTTCCTCCCTAAGTTGCTTTTGGGCATAGAGTTTATCACAGCAATAGAAACCCTAACTAAGACAGATCCCTTAGGGTATGTGCCTGGGAATGATCACGTGCAGCTACTCTTGCTGATTTAAGGAACCTCCAGACTGATTTACAAAGTGGCTGTACCAGTTTACACTCCTGAGTAGCGGTGCAAAAAGGTGTCCTTTTCCCCAATATCCATGTCAGAAGGGTTTTGTTATTTGTATTCTTGGTGATCACCATTCTATGAGCTGAGGATTGTAATTTATTTTTTTCTTATTTGTTGATTTTAACTAAACTGTAGTTATTTATTTCCCTTTCCCTACAACCCTTATGCCCTCCCCTTTATCCCTTCAACACTTCTATGACCCCTTTACTTCCTCCCAAATTCATGGCTTTTTTTATTTGATTATTGTTATACATACATACCTAACCAATTTAGTTTTGCTTGCAAATACATGATTTAAGGGTTGACTATTTGGGTAACCAGTTAGGGGGCTCACCCCTGGGAAAGACTAATCCTAGCTCTCTGCTGCCTGTAGTCTTTTGTCTAGAGTTAGGGCTCCATGAAATGTCCCCTTCCATGTTGTCATCATGTCTGTTAGTGTCATCATTGTCTTGGTCTTTTTTTAAGGAACGACAGTATTGTGATGTCATGAGTATAACTTCCCGTTCATTGTAGGAGTTACAGTCTCATGGTAGACTTCCTACTCTTCCGGTTCTTACAGTATTTCTTCCCCTTCTGCTAATGTCCCTGAGCCTGAGGTGTACGAATGATGCTGTAGATTTGTCAGCTGGGGCTGGATGCCCAGTGGTTGGTTATTCTGTCTTTTGATCAGTTATGGCTTTTCTGTGATGGTCTCCATCTGCAGCAGAGATGCTTCTTGGATAATGGATGGGGAGCTACACTTACCTGTAGGTAACTGCAGTCTACCTAGGTAAGTGTAGCTCCCCACCCATTAGTAAAGTGCAGTGACAGGTTTTCCTCTGAGATCCACAATCTCTCTAGCCCTGGGAAGATGCTAGTTTTCCAGAATCTGGCCTTCTTTCCATCCCACTGAACAGGACTTAAGTTCAGTTAGAGAGCTGATGGCTACTACTAAGATATGAGTGCTGCTACTGAATGTTTAGGGACTTCCTCCTCCTCCTCCTCCTCCTCCTCCTCCTCCTTTTCTTCTTCTTCTTCTTCTTCTTCTTTTGTTTTTGATACAGGGTTCTGGAACTCACTTTGTAAACCAGGGTGGCCTCAAACTCACAGAAATCTTCCTGCCTCTGTCCCCCAAGTTCTGGGATTAAAGGCATGCCATATCACTGCCCGCCCCTTTAGGGATTTCTTGCTATGTTGGTCATTGTTGTGGTTCATAGGTATCACAGCCAGATAGGATTGTTGATGGCTTCACTCTATTGACATCTTTTATAATACCTTCTGGTATAATGAAATCTAGTCTTCAGGAAGAAGGCTTTCAGGTCAGACCCACCTCAAATCTTCTGAGTCCTATGTCTGAAGTTCATGGTGTCTTCAGCAATAGGAGCTCACCATCAACTTCTGCAAGGCAAACAAGAGCAGCTGCAATAGCTTATGTTGTTTCATGAGATCCTTTGAGCTTCCTTAACCAACGACTCAAAAAGAAGTCTCTCATGCCTGGTGCTAGGATTTTTGTTAGATAATGTATAGTTTCTGGGAGAGCATTACCAGCCCAAGTGGCTTAGCTTCAGTAAATACTTCATACAAATGCACTTATGAGTGTTACGTGTAAGTTTAAATAAACACAAAATAATATTGCCATAAAGTGTTTCAAATATTTTTTTCTTCCTGCTTCCCATCCTTCTGCATCGACTGCCCATGTAAAGCCCACTCTCCATTTTCCCATTCTTCTCCCCGTCACATCTGCATTTCCCTGCTGACAAAGGATGCTGAACTCCTATTAAAAGTGTCTCCTAGACATTTGTAATTCTTTTAAGAATTTTCCGTTCAGTTCCTTGAACAACTATTTGGTTGAATTGTTTGCTTTCTTGGAGTTTAATTTCATTTCCTGTGTATTCTAGATACTAACCATCTATCAGATACATAGCTGGCAAATATTTTCTTCTATTTGGGGAGATACCTTTTAACTTAACAGTTTCCTTTGTGGTACAGAAACATTTTTTGTTTCATAATATCCCATTTGTCAATTGTTGATCTTATTTCCTATGATACTATTTAAAAAGCCTTAGCCTATACTTATATGTTAAAACATACTCCATTTTTTTCCTCTAGCATTTTTAGGATTTGTATTAGAGTTCTTGATCCATTTGGAGTGGAGTTTATGCAGGGTGAGATATAGTGATCTAATTTCATTCTCCTATATGTTAGACATCTTGTCTTTTAATCTTGTTCATATCAGGACAACAGAAGAAGGAAATAAGTAAACATTCGGGCATTTTTGCTGCTCATGTTCTTAGTCCCCATTTGAAACCAATTGTCTTTTATAAGTTTAAATTTCAAGGAATCCATCTTAAGTAAGGGCGAAATTTTCTGTACCCTTATCTAACCACAATTATTCCTCAATCACTCATAACTTTAATCCTCAATCTAATTTTGGACTACACTTGAACTTTCTTTAAAAAATTAAAATTGTATTTCTGTGTTCTTAGCTCTTTGAAGCCAGTGGTTTGGTAAGTTAACACATTCTAAAATGTTTTTCCAGGTAGTTGACAGGTTGTTAGATTAGGTGCAAAAGGACACAAGAAGTTATTATTAAATGGGTTAAAATCCCAAGATAATTTTGACTCTTTTGTAATGTTCCAGTCTCTACAGTAATGAAGTTCTCATCAATCAGTCCAGCTTGTCTAAAATTTAAAGTAGACTTGGCTTTTCTTTTCAGAGAATCTTGACCCCTGATTTTTTAATCAAAACAATTTTGACAAGGCAGCATTTTGAAACATACATACATACATACATACACATACATACATACACAACATACATATATACACGCATACACACATACATACACACACGCATACATACACACACATACATACATACACACATACATATATACATACATACACATACATACATACATATATACATACATATATACATAAATACACACATACATATATACACATACATACATATA
This sequence comes from Sigmodon hispidus, assembly GCA_004025045.1. NCBI lineage: Eukaryota > Metazoa > Chordata > Mammalia > Rodentia > Cricetidae > Sigmodon > Sigmodon hispidus. The sequence goes on along the minus strand of PVIH01023464.1, from coordinate 20,244 downwards.
TACATGCATACATACATACATACACACATACATACATATATACATACATATACACACATACATACTCACACATACATACACACACATACATACACACATACATACACACATACACACACATACATACACACACATACACACATACATATATACACATACATACATATATACATGCATACACACATACATACACACATACATACATATATACATACATACACACACATACATACACACATACATACATACACACATACATACATATATACATACATACACACACATACATACACACATACATACATACACACATACATACATATGTACATACATATACACACATACATACACACATACACACATATACACACATACATACACACACATGCATACACACATACATACATACATACACACATACATACATATATACATACATATACACACATACATACACACACATACACACATATACACACATACATACACACATACATACACAACATACATATATACATGCATATACACACACATACACACATACATACATACATAATACATATATAAACAAAACCCTCAAAAGTCTTGATTCTTTAACTCTTGAAGAAGTGGCAGGAAGGGGGGTGGACAAAATGTGGTGAATGGTATAGCATGCAGTGTGGCCTTCTAAGATCTCTTTAGGAGATGTCCCAACGTTTATTTATCACAGCACCTGCTTTCTCCAAATCTCTTTTCCTCCAAGTCTTTGGTTTTCTGATGTAATGCTAGATTCTTTTCCCAACCTCATTACTTCTCTGGTCCCCTTCCCTACCTTCTAGAATCTTCTTATTTACTTTGTTGTGTGTGCTTTTGTCTTTCCTGTTTTATTAAGAGAAACCCCTAGAAGCTGTTACTTCTGATTCAGAGGCTACAACTGTATGCTCTGTAAATTTCCATGATGGCTGTGTTCCTAATAAACAAAATATGAAGGAAACTTAGAGTGTAATTAATTAAGAACTTTCCAGTGGGGAGGAAGTCTGTTGGCAGACTGATGAAGGAAGGTGATCACACAATCTAACCAGATTTGAACTCAAGAGTGCTTGGCTGAAAGACCCTCACATTTTAAGTATGGGTTTAAGGGTCTGTAAACATGGGAACTATGAAACAGGTTGACTTAGTTTTCAGCTAAGGATAGATACTCTGGAGGTCTATAGCCTTGACCTTCTGCCTCAGCCCAAACCTCTGAGCTCTGTGAAACATTGGTCCACCAGCAGCGCTTGAGGTGACTGACAGACCTGACTGCAGATTGCTCTGTAGTAGATCTTCTCTTGTTAGTAACAGCAGGGGACAGTAATGTGAAAAGATTTATCTCCCCTTTGGCAGACATGGTGTCAACATAATTGCATCCTCAGCAGTCATATGTAAATAGAAATTTCTGGGTAGTACTTCTGGAAAATCCCTCAAAAGAAGGGGGCTGACTCAACTGGGAAGTACTTCCATTTTTCCCTTTTTATGCTTAGAATGAGGATGTTGTGGCTGTCATTTTTATAACAGAAGGTGTGTGTTGAGGATGACACAATAGTAGACTAAAAAGGAGCCCGGAACATTGAAACGAGCAGATATCGGATGCAGTGTGAAAATAATAAATATCACAGATGAAGGCCAGACCTTGGAATGGGAGAGATTTTGCATCAATCTTTGAGCTGGATACATACCTATAAACCTAAAACTTAGGAATCTAAGGCAGGAGAACCATGAATTTGAGGTGAACCAGGCTACTTATGGGAACTCTATTGCAATTCTTTAAAAACAGTCTTTGCAGAAATAGACATTGCTCCGTGATTTCAAGCATGCACACAGTGTATTTCGATCTGATTGGCTCCCCATTGCTCTGTCTTGTCCCTGTCTCTCTCCTTGAACCCCTCTTTTTTACAACTATTCTCCCGTCTACTTTCACGGCTACACTTCTGAGGAAATCTGTTAACTGTTGATAGCTTTTGGAGGAGAACTGGGGGCCCATCATCCCATCTCCCATCAGTGACTGGATATCAATGGGACAGGTCTTGTGCAATGAACCACAGCTGTTGTGAGTTCGTGGTTGCCATGGCTATGCCATATTCAGAAGACAATGTCTCACAATACTAGGCTCTCCCGCCTTCTGATTCTTCTGTTCTTTTCACCTCCTCTTCTGTAATGTCCGCAGAGCCTTGAAAAAATATAATACAAAGACACATATTGTGTGAACCCTCAACTTTCCATTTGCACCAAATAGCCAATCCCATCAGACTGAAGTTAGCTTCTACCACTGAGATGAGGCATAGTCACTACCTATGTCAGGGATAAAAGACAGAGGTCACTTTGGTGGCATCTGCTCACTAGCCTGATTTGGATTCTGAAACAGAAGTTACCTTGCTGAGATACTCTTGCTTTATTTGTATGTTCCTCTGTGCAATAGTGACATTATTCTTTTCCTTCAGCAAATCCTACCAGCGTGCGCCACCACAACCGGCGACATTATTCTTTTCCAAAGAGTTGGGGGTTCAGCCTAGTTTTAAAACCCACCTAGAAGAGTATTCAGGGGACACCATGATGCAATGGCTTCCAGGTTTCAGGCTGATCAGTAACTGCCCCAGAACATAAAATCCCATGGCAGTGTGGGAAAGGGCTCAGGAAACTGCATTAGTGACCAGAGAACTCTGTTCACAGGAAATGCATGACACAGCAAACCATTCCTTGGTGGTCAGGACAGTGCAAAGGTTGTTTTAGAGTGAATGGTGTCCACAGGGAACATAAGAGTTTCCTAGATATGAGTCTCCAACAACAGCTACCAAGTATAAATTTTCAGCAATCCAAAGAAACTTGGGAAAGTACAGATCCTAACTAACCTATCCTAACCAAAGGCTAGACTACCAGGTGTTAGACAGCCTGCTTCCAGTGAGTAGCCAAGGTATGGAGGTAAAGAGAAACCAGCCTGCTGGGCAGACAGATGGGGATGTAGGCTATGTAAGGGTTAAAGCCTGCTCTTTTGTCCTGACTCCTCTGAGCAGCTTTTCCTAAGGCTCTGTTCCATGTTTCCAAACACATGTCCCACCAGCCCTGGGAACCTTGGCTCAGGTCAGTCCTCTCTAAGGTTTGTTTGTTTGTTTGTTTGTTTATCCCAGCATCATAGTTTTGACAGGACTTTTTTTTTTTTAAAAAATCTGAGTTCTGCTTGATGTTTTAAATGTTTGATGATAATTTACTGTACATTGCTGCTTTTCTCTATCTGTTACTTGCATCTATTTTAAATCAGAAGCGTGGCTATGGGAGGAGCTCTTTGATTATTGATCGAGATTAAGATGGCTACATTTCCCCCTAAGAAGTTTAACAAACTATGAAGGTATGAACAACTCACATAAATGAGCATGAAAGATGAGATGCTGTGTATATTTCATTAAAATTTCCAAAGTCGGGGGGCTGGAGAGATGGCTCAGCAGTTCAGAGCACCATCTGCTCTTCCAGAGGACCCGGGTTCGATTTCCAGCACCCACATGGGAGCTAACAACTGTCTGTAGTTCCAGTTCCAGGCAAACACCAAGGCAAATAAGTAAATAAATAAAGTTTAAAAAAAAAATTTCCAAGGTCAAAGTTTAATGCTTTGATGTTAAACTTCTGCTTAAATGTATGTCTAATTACATAAAAGAGTTTAGATTTTGCCTCATTTTTATTGGAATATTATACAATAATTTAAAACACTGGTATAACTGGCTTTCTGGGTTTTCAGTAACTGTAACTGGAGGCCTATCCTATGTTCTGTAGCCAGAAGAACTGAAAGGAAAGATGCTTTTCTTTTGCCCTCCAAGATCAACACAGTCTCAGGGGACAATAGAGAATCTCTCAAAACGTCCTGTACTTGGGTGAGGTGATTCTTTCTCTTCTTCAGAGAAGCCATAGAGATTCCGTGTGCTGAACTCTATCTGGTGTCTAGACTAGAGAGGAGAGTCAACATAGAGAACATTTTTCTCCAGGTCCCTGAGCAAATGCAATCAAATTAATCACATAAATAGAAAAACTGGTAAAAATAAAGACTGGAGGAGCCAGAGATTTCCCTGAAGCCCAGGAAATCAATCTCTGAGGACTAGATCCTCACCCAGTGTCAACATTATAAAAAGGTAATTAATTTTGGCAATTTGACTATTTTAATTCCCAATAGGAAAGCATTTCCAAGGATTAGTATTTTAACTCAACAGTCCAAGAAACACACTCCCTAGACAATAGGCTTAAATCTACAGTAGATGTTGTTTAGACAATAATCTCTCACTAATGATTTGTTTCCTGAGATGAACAATGCTATCTTGCTCACCTATAACTTGTAGGCTTCTAGCATGTTATATCCCACCTCTGCCCAGCCATACCCTGCACATCCTGCACCAGGAGCTAGTCTCCCGATGAGTTCACCTATCTTTCCCTCCATGCAACCTCATGAAGCCCCTTGCTGTATCCTGGGTCCTGGTCTAGTCTGGCTAATCCAGCATGCATAGTCTGTAACCTCCAGGCTCTGGCTAGGACACACCCCACCCACCCTCAATTTACTGGCCACTCAACTTCCATGTTTAACCTTTTGCCCAGTCAGATCCTGTACATTGTGTTCCAGGGTCTAATCAGGTGAGCTTATGTATCCTTCCTCTCAACATACAAACAGCAGGCTTAGGCCTGCACGTTAGTCCATTCTCCTGCATCTGATTTCATAAATCATAAACTATATCCAATATTTAGGTCTAACTTGGTTGCACACCTTTTGTTCTCTGTCAACCTGCTCCACACATATCAGACATAGACCCAACAGCAGAAGTCAACATAAGCAGATCTTGTCAAAAAATACAAGAAATATGAAAGATCAAGTCAGTATTCTTACCCTCTCCCACCAATCCATCAGTCCTATTGAATTATTTGTGGTGAGAATTACCTAGATGAACTCCAGAACTTAAAAAGAGCAATCATAAACTTTATCAAAAAAGTCAAGGAGTTTAAAGAAGACACAAGGACCAGCTCAAAGAACTTAAGGAGAATAAACATCTGAGTGACACTTAAGAAAGTGCAAATATAAGGCTGGTGGAAACAGCTAGAACACTTAAGTTTACAGAAGAAAGAAAGCACATTGAAAGCTGTCAGACAAAAATGCAAATCACACAAGAAGGAAAACCTAACAGAATTTCTCAGTGAAAACTGAGCCCCAGAGAAGCTGGAACAATGATGTTAGGTCCTGAATGACCATTGCTACCAACCTAGACTAATGTACCCAGCAAAACTATCTGCCACAATTGAAGGAGAAAGACAAACTTCCCATCATATAAACGCCACAAATAGATTTTATCCAACAGACAAGACCTAAAGAAAACACAGAAAGCAATATTTTAGGCTGAAGAAAGGAATGAACATAGCCAAAAGACTATAGAAAGAAATCAAATGTCATACTGCAATAAAACTTAAAAACAACAACAAATAAATCTTATTTATAAAAATAAAAAATACACAAATCAAGGAGATTAGGCAGAATACTGGCTACATGATGAACTATTAAAATAAGAAATCAAGAAATAAACTAGAAATTTCCTGGAACTGAATGAAACCCAGAACACAATAGAGCAAAACACATTAAAAGCATTCTGAAACTCATAGCTCTAAGGACCTATGTGTAAAAATTAGGAAGAGTAGAAATAAATGAATTAATAGTGTGACTAAAAGTTTGGAAAAACAATAACAAGCAACCTAAACCTACTAGATAGAAACTATAAGTTGGAGCAGAAATAAATGCAAAACAAACAACCCCAGAGAGTCTGTAAAACTAAAGAATGGTTATTTGAGAAGATTAAAAAAAAAAAAAAAAAACCTAACTAACGGAAAAAAAAAAGAGGGTCCAGATTAACAGGATCAGTAGTGAACAGGAAAATATTAGAACTGACACAAATTTCAGAATAACACAACTGTAAAAATACTCAATAAAATTCTTGTGAAGCAAATATTAAAAACATATTAAAACTATCATCCACCCTGAGAAAGTAGATTTCACCCAGAGATACAGGGATGGGTCAACAAATGTAAATCAATAAATGTAATCCATCATATAAATAAACTGAAGAAAAAAGCCCATATGATCATCTCATTAGATGCAGAAGAAGCCTCTGGGAGAAAAAAAATCCAACATTATTTTACATTAAAATTCCTGGGAACATTAGGGATTCAAGGGACATACAAACATAATAAAAGCAATTTATAGCAAGCCCATAGCCAACATCAAATTAAATGTACATAAACTCAAAGCAATTCCACTAAAATCAGGAGCAAGACAAGGTTGTCTGCTCTCTCTATATTTATTCAAAATAGTACTTGAAGTCTTAGCTAGTGCAATAAGACAACCGAAGGAGATCAATACATACAAATAGGAAAGGAAGAAGTCTAAGTATCTCTACTTGCAGATAATATGATAATATACATATATGACCCCAAAAATTCTACCAAGGAATACACTAATAAACACTCTCAGTGAAGTGGCTGGATATAAGATTAACTCAAAAATATTAGTAGCCCTCCTATATACAAATTACAATTGGCTGAAAAAAATCAGGAGACAACACCATTTATAATAGCCTCAATTAATATAAAATATCATGGAGTAACTCTAACAAAATAAGTAAAACACTTTTATGTTTTTTAAAAAAAAACCTCATGTATTTGAAGAAAGAAATTGAAGATGCTAACAGATAGACAAGTCTCCCATGCCATGGATTGGTAGAATTCACATAGTAACAATGGTCATCCTACCAAAAGTAATCCACAGATTTAATACAGTCCTTATCAATGTTCCAACACAATTCTTTATAGATCTTAAAAGAACAATTCTCAACATTATATAAACAAACAAACAAACAAACAAATCCAGAAAAGCTAAAACAATCCTGAAAAGTAAAAGAATTCCCAGGGTTATCACCACCCCTGATTTCAAGTTGTATTACAAGCTATAGTAATAAAAATCACATGGTTTTGTCATAAAAAACAAAAATGCTGATCAATGGATTGAATTGAAAACTCAGACATGAATCCGCACACCTGTGGACACCTGATTTTTGATAAAGAAGCCAGAAATTTACAGTGGAAAAAAGACAGCACCTTCAACAAATGGTCCTGGTCAAACTGAATGTCACCATGTAGAAGAATGCAAATAGATCCATATTCATTGCCCTGCACAAAACTCAAGTCCAAGTGGATCAAAGACCTCAACATAAAACCTGATAATATCAAACCTGATAGAAAAGAAAGTGGATAATAGTCTTAAACACATTGGCACAGGAGACAACTTCCTGAACAGGACACCATTGGGGCAGGTGCTAACATCAACAACTAATAAATGAGACCTCATGAAGCTAAAAAGTTTTTTATAAGGCAAAGGACACAGTAAGCAAGACAAAACAGCAGCCTATAGAACAACTCCATCTGATAAAGAACTAACATCCAAAATATATAAAGAACTCAAGAAACTAGATATCAAAATTCCAAATAATCCAATTAAAAATGGGGTATAGCTCTAAACAGTGAATTCTCAATAGAGGAACCTCAAATGGCTGAGAAACACTTAAAGAAACGTTCAATATCCTTAGCCATCAGAAAAATGCAAATCAAAACTACTCTGAGATTCCATTTTACACCTGTCAGAATGGCTAAGATCAATAATCCAAGTAACAGCTCATGCTTGCAAGGATGAAAAGCAAGAAGAACACTCTTCCATTGCTAATAGAAGTGCAAACTTGTACAGCCACTATGGAAATCAATGTGTCAGCTGCTCAGAAAAATGGGAATTGACCTCCCTCAAGACCCAGCTATACCTTCCTGATCATATATCCAAAAGACACTCCACCTTCCACAAGGACACTTATTTATGTTCATAGTAGCTTTATTCATGTTAGCCAGAAACTTGAAACAACCTATATGTCCCTCAACAGAAGAATAGATAAAGAATATGTGGTACATTTACTAATTTTTTACACAAACAATATTACTCAGCTGTTGAAAAAATGACATCAAGAAATTTGCAATCAAATGGATGGAACTAGAAAAAAATAATGAGGTAACTCAAACCCAGAAAGACAAACATGGTATGTACTCACTCATAAGTGGATAGTAGTTGTTAAGTAAATGATAGCCAAATTCATATAACTCATAGACCCAGTAAAATTAGGTAAGTAGTGGGGCTCTGGGGGGCAGGGCACATGGATCTCACTAGAAAGGGGTAATGGAATAGATTGTGCAGGTGAACTGGGGCGATAGGGACAGAAGTGAAAGGATCAGGTTGGGAGAATGGAACGGAAGGAGAGTGTGTGGGGAGAGATGGCTAGAATTGGCGGGCATTTGGAAGCAGTGTGGAAATCTTAGTGCAGTAGAAACTTCCTGGAGTCTTGGAGGGTGATCCTAGTGAGGACTCAGTAATGGGGGATGAGGAGTCTGAACTGGCCATATGTTACAGCTAGGCCAGGCTTCCATGGTTTGCATTCGACTGAGTTGACAACATCCACATAGCTTGTTGTACATAAAGGGTTGAGATAGTGTCTGCATGGAGCCTTCATCCTTATCTTCTAGTCTCCTTGGTGCAGGAAGGTACTTCGCAGTCTATTAAAAGAGGCATGGACACCAACCCAGTCTCAAAATCTACGACCAACAGTCTGTCCAGCCTGCAATATGTACTGGAGCAATAGTGGTGCAGGACTTGTGGGTTAGGGTTAAGGTTAGCCAATCACTGGTTTAAATTGAAAACTACTCCACTAGAGGGAGCTCATGCTAGGTATTGCTTAGATGCTCAGGGACTGGAGACTGGATAGCCCGGAGGCCTGGGGTAAAACCAAACATGACTAATAGGGGGGTAAGGAGTGCAAGTTTTTAACTCTTTGGGAGGCAGAGATCTTTTAGTCTGAGGTCAGCTTGGTCTACATAATGAGTTCTAGGACAGCCAGGGCTATGTGGAGAAACCCTATCTTGAAAGGAGAAAGAAGGAAAGAAGGAAGGAAGGAAGGAATTATTCCTAATGATACAGTGTTATACTCATAGATTGGTGCTTTGCCCAGTTGTCATCAAGGAGGCTTCCTCTGGCAGCAGATAGGAGCAGGTGCAGAGACCCATAGTCAGACATTATGTGCAGAGAAGGTCTAAACTGGAGGTCTCCCCTCAGAGCTTGGGGAATCCTGTGGAAGAGAGCGCAGAAAGACTGTAGGAACAAGATACAGGAACCAGAGGGGATGGAGGAGACAGGAGAACACGGCCCATTGAATCAACTAAGCAGGGCTCACATGGGCTCACAGAGACAAGCATGGGGCCTCCATGAGTCTACATATATGCATATATGTTGTGGCTGTTAGCTTGATGTATTTATGAGACTCCTATGATGCAGGATGTCTTTCTGCATGCTGTGAATGTGCTTTATTGCCACTTGTTAATAAAGGTGCTGTTTTGGCCAATGGCAAGGCAGCTTGGAGGCAGGTGGGAAATCCAAGCGGAGATAAAGGAGAAGAAGGGCAGAGTTAGAGGAAGCTGAAAGCTGCCTCTCAAGAAAGCAAACTGTGATGAAGCACAGGTAAAGCCACAGAGCCACGTGGCAAAACACAGATTAATGAAAATGGGTTGAGTTAAGTTGTAAGAGCTAGTTGGTAATGAGCCTGAGCCATAGGACAGTTTGTAACTAATATAAGCCTTTGAGTGATTATTTGGGACTGAGCAGCTGTGGGCAGGTCAGGACCTTGGGCTCAGAAAACTTCTTACTACCTGATGTGGTGGGAGGGGGAAGGGACCTTGAATAAGGATATACAAGGTTAGAAAGTGTGACTTCTTTGTTAATAATAATAATAATAATAACAATAATAAACAAAATAAAATTAAAAAAAAAAGAAAAGGAAAAACTTCTTGCTACACCCCTAACTGTGGGAATGATTGTTATCTCTGACTCTTTTGCTTCCTTTTGAAATTCTTTTCCTCCTGTTAGGCTGCTTTGTCTAGCTTCAGTGTAAGGGCTTTGCCTTGTCTTACTGTATTTTGTTTTGTTGTGTCTGCTAGTCTCTTGGAGACCTGCTCTTTTCTGATGGGAGATGAAGGATGTCTTAGGGTTTTTATTGCTGTGAAGAAACTTGACCATGGCAACTCTGATAAAGAAAAACATTTAATTGGGTGGCAGCTTACAGTGTCAGAGGTTCAGTCCATTATCATCATGCTGGGGATCATGGTGGCAGCAGGCAGACATGGTGCTGGAGACATAGTTGAGAATCCTAGAGGCATGTAGACCAATGGAACAATATCTAAGACCCAAACATGGAAGAACACCCATAACTACCGCCATTTAACATTCAAGAAAGATGCCACAAAACACATACCTGAGAAAAGACAACGTCTTCAAAAAATGGTGCTGGGAAACTGGATGTCCACATGCAGAAGAGTGAAATTAGACCTTGCACCAAAACTAACTCCAGTGGATCAAAGACCTAGATGTAAATTCTGGAACACTGATGCTGCTAGAAGAAAACATTGGCAGTACACTCCATGCAGGATTAGTAAAGGACTTTCTGAACAGAACCCATTGTCCCAGGAACTGAGGATGGATATTTGATAAGGGAACCTCAGAAAATTGAAAATCTTCTGCACAGCTAAAGAAACAATCAGCCAAACCAGGAAGAAGTCTACAGATTGGGATCTTTGCAGCTATATTCTGACAGAATTAATATCCAGAATATATATAAAAAATCTAAAACAAAGGATCAAAAACCCCAAATGATCCATTCCATTCCAAATATGTTTCTGGGACTTGAATAGAGAATTCTTGAAAGTAGGGGGGGGGGAAAGGCTAAGAGATATCTCAAGAAAATGGTTACCTGTTCTCCAAAGACTCCTGCACTCAAATGCCCATGCATACCACACACACACACACACACACACACACACACACTTACACACCATACACACACAAACATACCACAGACACACCATATACAAACACACACCATACACACACACAAACACACACCACACACATACCACACACTTACACAGCATACACACAAACATACCACACATACACACCACACACAAACACACACCACACACATACTACACTTGTACATGCCATTTTTCACATACATACATAAACATATTTTTTGGTTGTGAACCTAGCCTTTAACAACTGAGCTATCTCTTAGCCCATATTTTTTTAATCTTAAAAACCTTACAATTCTAAATACTGATTTTTATGTCCTATTATTACTCAGTACATTGGAAAATTGAAATTATGAGCATCTGAGACGTCCTGTAGTGTTCCCAAGCCCAAGTCATCCTCAAATAAACTACATAAGTCTCAGCAGCACTAATCTTAGATGATTTTTTTTAAAGATTTATTTATTTATTATGCATACAGTTTTACAGAAGAGGGCACCAGACCTCATCATAGATGGTTGTGAGCCACCATGTGGTTTTGCTGGGAATTGAACTCAGGTCCTCTGGAAGAACAGTCGATGCGCTTAACCTCTGAGCCATCTCTCCAGCCCCCTTAGATGATTTTTAAATTTTTAGCTAATTAACTTAATGGATGTATCTTATGATAAAAACAAGACATTATCCATGAAAGGGAAGGGTGAGGGGATATTGAATATGTTACAATTTGATTTTTATCCCCATTGACTTCTCACACATTAAAATTAATGGAAAATTTTCAAAGGCTTTTAAAATCCAATTGAGGCAAAGTCTATATTAATGTAACTTTAAAAATTTTTCCCTCCAAAACTGGTATAAACTGATCATGCCCAGAGGCATGTTTGTCTGTTATCTTTTTATGACATTCTGAATATATGCAAAATTGTCCTTTTCTGACATTTTAACCTTTTGAACATTTGTTACATTACCTTGAGCAGAACATGTCTAATGACATGTCCAATGCCCTTCCTTGTTGAGTGTGTCCTGAAATAATGAACACTTGGCAATCAACTCCTTAACTAACAGTATTCAGCATCATGCCTGCCTCTAAAGCAGTTTCCTATATGAGTATGCATTAATTCCCCAAATAAAATACACCCCTACATTGTTCTAGAAGGGGAGGCTTTGGAAATAACCATCATGCTCTTAGGTGTTCAACTAGTGTATCTTTCTCCACTCTTATTTCTTAGCTGTTTAGTTGTTTTGGCTACACACACACACACACACACACACACGCACGCACGCACGCACGCACGCACGCACGCACGCACGCACGCACGCACGCACGCACGCACAGACATGAACACGCACACACGCACATACATGCACATACACACTCATGCATTTGGTTTCAGTATGAATACACTGTTGTCGGTTCCCTGCTTTTCGAGATGGCATGCTAGAGAGTTTTGCTTAATTATTACCACCAGGTGTCACTATTCTGATACCTAATTGGGATTAATGCTAGACTATTTCTTATAAAATCCTGATTTGTTACCAAACTTGGAACAGCCTGATGGATATTGTAGGCAAAGGGTTAATGACATAAAGCCTCAGATGGACACAGAAGCTCTGTACAGGAACTTTGACCTTACTGATAATACTTGTAGGCTTAGATTCTGGGACATTTCTGATACGAGGACCAATATGCCTCTTTGAGTTGTCTCTAACACTTTGAGAGTGCTGAGGAACTGACTTACAGGTAGAATCTTTTATCTTAACCCCCTTTTCTGTCCTGTGAATGCCCAACACACACACACACACACACACACACACACACACACACACGCACACACACACACACGCACACACAAACACATGCACACACACACACACATACATACACGCATACACGAACACATGCACACACACACACACACACACGCACACGCACACGCACACGCGCACACGCACACATACACACACACACACACACGCACACACACACACACACACATACACACACACGCACACACACACACACACACACACACACCCATGCACCTTTACAAGCAGTCTCCCTTGAAGAAACTGTAGCCCTTCAGATGTTTGGATTAAAGCAATTCTACTTCTAGAGATGTCTGTCTGCTTTCTTTTCTTTCCAAGTCTCCTCCATTAATCTCTGTATAATAGTAGGAATCAACTGGGATTTGCAGTGTCTCCAATATTTCTTTACTCCCCAGGTCGGCCAATCTGTAGACTTAGTTTTGATATAGTTGCAGTTCTGAATCCAGGTGGCACAAACAGAGTTCCAGATTCTTAGTACCAGAAGAAAGAATTGGCCTGGGGCCACATTAATACTGAAAAAAGCTAGATTAAAAAGGGAATGGGGGCAGACTAGAGAGCAAGGGTAGACCCAGAGTTAGAAGACCTGAGCCACCAGTTTACTGATCCTGGGTAGGTCCCTTGTGTAGCATCTCTTGGTTCCACACTTGCAGATTTAAGGGGCTTTTGTATTCATGCCCTGTTTTGTTATGTGTAGATAGCAAACGGGAGAGGTTTACAGTCTTTCTTTGACAACTGGCTTGTTTCATATTAATCTTCATGCCTTTGGAATCTCCTTTTTCTGCTCTTTCTCTTCAGTTTCTTCAAGAATTTTCCCACTACCCCTAACATGATCTTCTCTTATTTATGGAAACACATGATAAAGAAATGAATCCTTATGGTGTTCAGTTCAAAAAGGTGGTGGAGTAGTCAAGAGCTTCTGGGTTGAAAACACAAAGTATCTATTTCCACCACTGTGTTAGTTACTGTCCTTATTTCGGTGACCAAGCATTGACAACAACAGTTTAATGGAGAGGAGATTTACATCGGCTCACTGCTCAGAGGTTCAATCCATTATGATGAGGGAGTAATGGTGTCAGCAGTTGTCAGGGACCAAGACCCTGCTTGAGCCTCTAGGCCTCTAGCTAAAGGCTACCATGGGAACTCACTGAGAAACCAACCACTGAGCCAGCATGACCCTGAGTAAAGTAGATGTTCTCCCAAAGTAAAATAGATGTCCTGGTTTGCTTAACAGTAACAGAGGAGTAACTCTAAAGAATAGAATAACAGGAACATTCTGTGGCTAGGTTACTTAGCAGCCCTCTAAGGTAACTCTAAAGAATAGAATAACAAGAATATTCTACAGTGAGGATACCTAGCAACCCTCCCCTAAAACAAGACCAGTCACCTTGCCAACGTTCTGTTTCCCCTTGCCAGCTTCCTGCAGGTGTTTGATGACTATCCCCTCCCCATATTCTGCTTTGGAACCATATAAGCATGTATAGAATCGTAATAAAACTGCAGCTCGATCAGAATCCCATTTGACCTGCTGCCTTCCTTTGCATCTCCCTTCCCTTCATTCTCTCTCGTAGGTGGTCTCCCGTGTTGAAGTCCCACGGGTCGAGGCAAGCAGTGAGACACAGATGGTCATACTGCATCCACGGTCAACAAGCAGAGCACAGCATGCTTATGCTTGGCTTCTTCCCTCCTATTCATTCTGTCAGGCTCCCCAGTCCATGACATTTAGAATGAATCTTGCCATTGTAACTAATGAAATCTTGATAATGCCTCACATGTGCCTAGAGATTTTTTTCCATAGTAATTTTAAATGTAGCCAGTTTTGCAGTCAAGATTAATCATCATAATCATCACACACACACACACACACACACACACACACACACACACACACACACACACACTACAAAAGGTTTCAAAGACTCTAAAATGGTGTGATGTTTATCCCTGTTGCAGCCAGGCATTAATGTGAGTTTGGAAGACAGATGCTGAACTCTCTAGGTTCTTGTGCTCTTCATAGTGAATTGTAGAGACACATGGATAGTTACAGAAAAGAAAATTGTTTACTGAAGGATGAAACAAACTTGGAAGTATGCCAGCCCTAGATTGTGCTCCAGCTCCAAGATCTGAACAGATGTGGGCTTGGTGACCTCTTAGGAGTCATTTACTTGAAGGGTTTAAATTTCCCCATCTTTACAACTGAATTTATGTTTCAGTTCTCCAAGATGGGCAAACATGTATCTCTTCCAACAAAAGGCCATTTATCAACAAATTACATCCAGGGAACAAGGCCTGAGTCAGCCCACAGTGTCTCCAGGAAAGCTCCTGTAACCTCCTTGAAACTTACTCAAGTATGTCCAAAGATAAAACCTCAGCCAAATAAAAGCATACTAATGTAACTGATGCTTGCTTAATCAATTATATTTGAGATGATTTGAATGTTCCTAAAATTCCCTGAGCTGTGCTTAAAAGGAGCCTGCCTGCTCCTCTCAGGGTCATCACCATTTTGTACAGGTGAATGGCTCCGTGTGCATGCTGGAATATTAATAAAGGCTCCTTCCTCTCACATACTATTTGAGTCTGGGGTTCCTTCAGCGTTTTCTCAAACCCTACATACATAGTATCCATTCACCCACCTTCCCCTAGCTGGGTCCTCTCTGAGCTTACTCCCGTGGTTGAATGGAGGCCACAGAGAAAGCCACTGTCTTCCTGTGCTGCTGCTTTCCCTGTCAACCTGCAGTGTGTCCTCCACACACTACCCTCTATTCTCTTATCTATCTATCTCTTCCACTAAACGGGCAGTCAGTTTCATAGCACTGGATGCCAACTGAGAGGCCTCTAATCTGACCTAGTTCTGACACTGTCTGGAAATAGCATCAGACCTCAGAACTGGAGGGTTCAGTTCCTGACCTCCACTAGCTTACTTTAGATACCAAACAGAGCCCATAGGTTGCTTAACTTGTGCTTTCGAAAACCGAGATATATCCAAGTTTCCAAATTTCCTCCTTGATTTAGAGTAATTTGCAAAAGCTCTCCATGGCATTCAAGAAACCACAATCCCTGGATTATTTTAAAGCTTATCACAAAGGATATAGGTAAAAAAAAAAAAAAAAAAAAAAAAAAAGATTATCAAGGTAGAAGAACAGAGTTGCAGGGTTACAATACTTTCTCTAACTCCATGGACCCTGTTTTGGGAAGTTTTAAGTTATATTAATTACATAGGCATCACTTGCAAAC
The DNA here is from genome assembly GCA_004025045.1 of Sigmodon hispidus. NCBI lineage: Eukaryota > Metazoa > Chordata > Mammalia > Rodentia > Cricetidae > Sigmodon > Sigmodon hispidus. The sequence goes on along the minus strand of PVIH01023464.1, from coordinate 4,269 downwards.
ATTGTCATTGGTGATGAGTTAACCCTCCAGCCTTTTTCCTCCCTGACATTTAGGGTGGGGCTGCAAGTCCCAACATTCTAATGCTGCCTTGGTGCTTTCAGTGACCACATTCCAGCTACAGAGGGGCTTCCAGTTATCAGTCAGCTCATTATCAAATCTAAGATGCCATCAACTCAGAGACTTCTTGTGGTGGCAGATCAGCACCAAACACAGGAGACACACATTTTCCACAGGATCACAGTTGCAGGAATCTTTTTCCTTTTAGGAATGATACCCATTCTCTAGAAAATTGTGAGGCAGAATAGAAAGGCAAGAACAATGGAGGGGACTGTTGTGGGATGTTTTGACAGAACTGTGACACTTCTGAGATTGCCCAATAGAGTTATACCTTGAATCAGGGGGCAGACCTCACTGGTTCTAGCTGGCTGAAATTGGCCATAGAGGATCCAGAAAGTCACATAGAGCAGTCCCACAGGAAGGAAAGGGCAGGACTAGAGTTTAAGCTCTCTTGGTTTTGAGATGAGGAAAGAGACGCATCTCTTGAGCTGTTTCCAACCAAAAAGCAAGGCAAACTAGTTGTTACGTAGCCTCTCTCTGAGCTAGCAAGTTTTCACTCCAGCCTTTGACTTCTGAGTCTCATTGATAAACAGAATGATAGAAACTTAATTTAAACCTACATAATATGGTTGCAGCAAAGCAGGGGCCACAGGACCGAAAGCCCCGCCTTTCTACAACCTGAGTAACTGGTGGGATGCTGACTGAGGGGCTGTGAATTGGCAGGCAGACAATAATTAGAATACCAGTAGATTTATGTGCAGCCACTAAGCCAACATGAAAAACCAGGGAATATAGTAGAGAGAAAGAAATCTCTCACTTTGGAATTCTAGCAGAGTTAACGTCTTAAAGTCTGCTTTCTCAGCCATGAACTTGCAGCTTTCTAGGAATCTCACAAGAAACTCCATTTGCCAGGAAATGGCATACACTAGACCCTTTGTGCTAACCTCCTGGCTTCTGGTTTATTTTATCATATTGTAATTCTATCCAAGGCATCTCCAGAACCACCTCATCTAGTCGCTTACCAGATGAGATGGAATGGAGGAGACGGTGTGTGTGTGTGTGTGTGTGTGTGTGTGTACCCCCTTTAAGACAGCAATCATTCTTAGAAACTGAATCTCACAGCCAGAAGAAATCAGGCCACTTCCTGGGCCTGAGCATTAAGAAAGATCTGACATCCTCACACAGACATATATGCAGGCAAAACACAATTGTACATAAAAATAAAATAAAAAAGAAGCCATTCTGTACTATGGTTTTATAACTCCTAATTTATATCCTGGCGCCTTAGTGTTCCTTTGTTATACAGTCTATCCCAGACCAAATCACATAGCATAATAAATAAATAAATAAAAAGCCACATTTTCCTATGTCCATGGCATTTCTCCAAAGGTTCCTCTGGGATGACCACACTGCCCCTCAGCCCTCTTGTATTTGCTGATTTTTTTGTTGCTGTGATAAAACCATGGCTGTAATAAGAAGGAAGAGGAGATTATGATAGATACAGTTCCAAAGGGATAAGAGTCCATCACGGCAGGCTGGAGGCATGGCAGCAAGTGGTAGACCCAGTGGCAAGATCAGGGTACTGAGAGATCACATCTTCAACCACAAACAGGAAACAGAAAGAAAAATTTAAATAGGGCAAGGTTATATGATCTCAAAGGCCACCCTGGTGATATTATTGCTCCAGGAAGGCTGCACCTCCTACAATCCCCAGACGGCGCCACCAACAGGGATCCAAGTGTTCGAATGCCCAGGCCCATGGGGACCTTCTCATTCTACCCACCACACCTCTCAGAATGGCCAGTTTATTCTCACCCAGTCTCATTTTCAGTCAGCCAAGCTCCTCTACAGAGTTTAAAGGGAAGTCTCTCTTTTCCTTTAATCTTTTTTTAATATATTGTTTCTTTCCAATGTTGACCCCTTAAAGCCTTTCTCTGTCAGCTCTACTCTTTTATTAACAACAGGCTTCTTAGCAACTTTTTGAGATGTTACCCTAAAGGCTCCAAAAGGGCATATTTAACCAATGCTGAGACACTTGATTCACATGTCAGAGAAGCCTATGCCCACATGTGGGTCCACCTTACTGTCCACTACTCTCCTTAGGAAGCACATCCCCCACTGGAGTGTATCATGCTTTCTTCTGCCTATATCTCTTTCTTTTGACTTTCCTTTTTAAGCCTATGTTAATATACCCTTATAAAATCATCAACTCTGCTTCACAAAATGGGCTGGTTCTGAAATTTGCTTCAGTGTCAAAGCTATAGCCCGAGTGTGTCCTGAGCTAAGATCTCTAAAAGTCTAAGGCAACAGTTCAGACCAGTGAGAGTGACAGTGTAGACCTGTATCTCTACCCTCTCGTGGCTGCCATTAGATTTTCACAGAAGACAAGTAAAAAGTTCTGTATGTCGTATCAGTGAACTCCCCAATCTCAATAACAGCACCGCTCTAAGCAAACTGCATTCTTTCTCCAGTGAGTATTATGAATATCTTGGAGTTTCCCCCACAGTATCTTTTTGAAAGGGTCTTTAAAAGACTGTAACAATGTGACAGAGCTGTGGTCCTACTATTCACACATGAGTCAGAATCCATAGTCACCATAATGAAGACGATCCCCTTCCTAACTTCATGATAAAACAGTGAAATCTCACTGCATAGTGCAAAGTCAGATGTGCTCTGCTGGGAAGTGACTCTCTCTCTCTGGAGCATCCATTTCAAAAATCTCTTCTATTTCTAACTGTGGCAAGGTAATTGTGGGAACCTGGAAAGGGGAGGGGTCTCAGCTTGGAGTCAGGTTGGAGCCTCTCACTAGACTCAAGAATCCTAGCACAATTACCATTTTCTCAAAGGTTGCGGACACAGAGTATATTTCTTTCACATGTAGATATTTTTATTCTGAAATAGCAGTGGAATCAAACTAATGACTAAATGTATGTGACCTTGAGTTGGGCCTTATTCCTTTCCCTGGTCTTTGAGTACAGCAAAAACACCCTACCTTCCTGTGTGGCTGTGATCTAGATGTCACCCTGTTGATTATAATTGCCACGTGCCCCTCAGGTATCATCTAACAATCTCATTTAAGTATCTTAGCAACCATTTTAAGATAGTCACCTCAAAACTATGCAAATCTTATACAGCTATTATAATATGAAGGGAAGTACCTGTAAGGAAAGAACTGAACATGCCACCGTACCTTCTGTAAACTTCAATGTTGTGGACAGATTGGAATGGTGCAAATCCAGAGCCAAATTATCTGGGAGCATCTTTGCCATCCTTGAATAGTCATTTATTTCCCTCTTCTGTACACTAACATCTTTGTGACCATTAAGTTAATCCTTTGGTATGTAGGAACACATCCCTAGTTTCTCAGTATCCAGGGGGCTGAGAAGGGTGTCAGACAGAACCCAAATCTAGCTTTCCTGGCACCTACACATACCTGATGTTTCTACTAATGTATTTGAAAGTGTCTTGACTTGTAACTTTCTTATTGTTTCTATAAAAAATCTCCATGAAACTGTTACAAGATTGGAACATGGAATTGGAAGTAACCTAAATCTGTGTTCCTAGACCATGATCACTCATATTTGGTTCCAGAATAGATTCTCTCTTATCCTTTTTGAAGTGGGGGTTGTGTTTTTGCATTGTAAGAAATAAAAAATGATGCTTTGTTTTCAAAAGTGCCTTGTGCTAGCTTAGGTACAAATACAGATAAATGCTGTTTCCCTTCTAGAGTCAAATAGCCTAACAACACACACACACATACACACAGACAGTCATCATCCCTTATACCAAATAAAGTTTAGAGTAGACAATCACTAACAATTATGCTTGCCTCTGAGGTCAGGCATGTATGAGCTTTAAAATAAACAGGATGTAGAATGTAGAGATGTAGAGCCATGGATTTGTTGTTGTTGCTGAGAAGAGACACATGTAAGCAACAAACAGAAAGATAAGACCTAGCTGACAGGTGAGAGCACCTCTCTGGTTCCTCAAAAAGGAACGTGCAAACTTGCTTGCCTTAGAGTTCTCCACACTCACTCAAGCTGACAACCCACTTTGTTGCAAAGTTGGGAAGCTGTGAAATAAACTGCCAGGCTTTTGCCACTCTGAGTCTCCAGCAAACTTATTATGAAGTGAGAATCGTTATCATGAATAATAAAAAAAAAAAAAACAGTGAATCAGTGAGCTGGGACTCTGTCTTTTTTTTTTTTTTTT